>PNEQ01130567.1:0-26151 GCA_003012365.1 Medauroidea extradentata | reverse complement strand
ACGCATTGATCAATCTGAGAGACAGCGTAGTCGAGAAAACAGATCTGAAGGGGAACGTGCTAACAACCCTACACACACATCACACCCCCTGTAACAACCACGAAACGAGTGCAGATACAATCAACCGAATCACAACCAAGGTCACCCACACTATCAAAATTATAATTGGAAAAACAACCGGGACCGCAATCAGCGCTAAGTAAACACATTGCACCGGAATTGTGATAATTCAGATCGGCAGAGCACGCCACACTGGTGTCATAAACAAGGATACCGTTCGTGGAGGAGAAACAGGAATAGGTACCAGCCAGATTATCAAAGGAGAAACCAAGGAAACAACGAAAACCGTTCGTGGAGGATCACACAACCCACAAACCAAGAGCAAGTGTCTCCTAATGCATACGTAGACAGTAATGGTTCAGTCTACTTTGTGTCGAACAACAGCACACGTACGAACTCCCACCCACAACTGTCTTCTCCGCAGAGAGGTAAACAGTACGAATGGAGAGCAGGGAATAGTAACGGTCATATAAACAATCAGTAACAACAGACGAGTGTACATCGTAACGACACCGCCTCAGATGTCAGCGCGTCTAATGTTATAACCGGAAGCCAATTGTCACAGCCGATTTCACCATTAACCAGCAATCGAAGTTTTTCGCCAAGGAACCAACATCTAAATCCAACAGCGCCTATGTTTACAAATAGTCAAGGTCAAGGTTCTTAAGTGTCTAGCGTAGAATTTACAACGAAGCCTGTGTTAAACTAGAGAGGGTTGTTTGTACCAGTCCCTCAATGACAACCCAGTGTTTCACCCCATATGAGGCTATTATTGGTCGCTACACTGAGGTCATTAACACGAACCAAGTCATACCCAAGCTAATAGCTGAACTGCCACAGGACAGTCCAGACAAGGTGTCGGAATAAATTAATAAATTAATGAATGCAAGATTATACGCAGCTTCTGATAGTAGAAAAAGATATCAGAAAATCAGCAAGACGTGTAAGTTTAACGTAGGAAATCAAGTGTTAGAACGTACTATCTACGTAAGCTCGCTCTTCGATCACGTAACGAAGAAATTGTTTTTGCTCTTCACTGGTCCGCTGATTGTGTCAGCGATAGTCAGGAATAATTGCTATGAACTGAGTTATCCTGATGGAAGGCCCGCAGGACGTTACAATATCACGCAGTTGAGACCCTATATCCAGCCACGAGTATGAAATTTATCTGTAGCCTGAATATTTATTTTCAAGAGTTTGTTTTTTGACTTGGCATGTTTATGTAAACTAAGTGATCTATTTTTTTTTTTTTTTAGCTGATGTAACAGCGAATTTATGTGTTCGCCTAATGACGTTTGATGAGTTTATTTATTTGTATATTTTACGAGGAGTTGCAGTACTATGATGTTTATACCTGACGTAATTATGTTGTGGATAGCCTGTATTATTATATTGTATTATGTATGGTTGAAGAGTTCCCCAGGTGAGTGAAGTGTAATGCCACCCCTGAGCATAGTTGATTTTTATTATGAGGCTCTACGATGTACTGATGCTATAAACAATGAAAACTCAGCGTAAATTATGTAGAACACTCGTATCACTTAGGAGGGAAGGTAAAATGTATTACCGCTAAATTTTGTCAAATCTTGAATATTAATTTTCACTCGTCGATACCTACTCTGAAGTTGAATTGTCTCAAATATTTAAGTTCCTGAACTATGTTTATTACGCACACGATACGACCAACTTGAAGAACGAGAGTAGCTAAACATGTTTACTTAAGGGAGAAAACCCTACAAAGCTGATGATGTGTGATGAAACGATTACACAAACACTCTTACGAACTAGTTGTACTTACTGCGTTTTAGGTAATCCAATTTTTTTTGCAAGTTGCAAATCCGGCGAATATATTGTTGAGAATACCTTGTATTTATGTTCTGTATATGATGAGCAGTTAGCTTGTGTATGAGAATAACTATTTGTTTACATATGAATGACAAAGTATATTGTGAGTATTGTTGAGCATAATTGATATTGAGATGATTATCAATGACATATTTTGAATTTGAAAATACGTTAAAGTCGTTATTTGTGTCAGAAATCACGTATATTTACATGCTATTTTAGTCAACTATTGTTGTTATGTTTTCAGTTAGGATGCTGAGCATTGCATGTCCACTCATTGTTGTTAGGAATTTGAGGCAGTATTGTCTCTGTAAAAAGCCTTAACCTTTAATGTACGTTAGGATCTTCAGAAGTATGCTTATCTAACTGTTGATTAGGTAATGCTCAGTTAGGGTTGATACTTAAAAATCCTCTCACTCAAAGTTAGATGCATGTGGTGGCACAGATTTGCTATCATCACGGAAGAGCGTACATCTAATGAAGAAAAGAAGACAAGCACAGAAGAGAGATCTACAGTAAAGGCTAGTTGATTATGCTCAGTAAAGACAAAGAAAATTAATTGGTTTGATGACTAATTTTCAAATACAAGTTATAAATAGATCCCGCCATGTTCCCAACGAACTTTTATATAACAGGGATATTTTAAAGTTGATATCTAATAAAGTATTTAAGGTACATAAACATTATGCTACCAAACTGTTAAGAACACTTTAATAAAGTGATGAACGAGTGTGTAAAGTGTTATGTGATGTTTTGACTGGTGAACCTTACCTGCAAAACGCAACGCTATTTACCGCAACGGTAATAGGTATTACCGTTAGCCGGGAACTGAACTATGGGAAGAGAGATACGCAGCGATTATGGCCGCCTGCAGTGCTGCCAACTTCGAAGCGCGCAACCACTGTGCGTGTGCACCTGCCTGCATTGTTGACAGCGCCAACTACACCACCACGACGAGAGCAGGAGTTTTGAATGCAACACGAAGTGTTTGCAAGAGTTTTTGGGTACTTTGAAAGTGTATGATTATTGTTTGTTTCAGACAGTCAACGATTGAACTGCAAAGATGTATTATTTCTATTTTCGTCATTGTTGTATGTTTCTGCAAAACCGATTATTTCTTTTGAACTTTAATCTAGGAAGATTTCTAAATGTTTTAATTGTTGACTATTTGAAGTGAATTTTGTACTTTATACATTATGTACTTTTCTGCAATTACCTAATTAGCTATGTGTATCAACTTAGGCAATTTGCAGGTGGGGCTGTCTGTAACGAGATCGTCACAGGTTTTAAAGTTTATTTATGTTTGATGATATAACGAACTGAAAAAGACTTTGCTATTAAAGGAAGCATCAGAAGTTTTAGTGTTTTGACAGTTCCCACCTTACTGTAGTAATTTTTGTTCAACTTAATTAATTTAATGTTATTATTGTTTTGTGTTAGATTAAGAAAATCTCTCACTCCTAGTTATTTGTAATAGACGTTAAATTATCTAGAAGCTATTTAAGATTGTTATGGAATTTCTGAAAACACTCATATAACTTTTCTTCTTTGAAAATATTACAAATATTTTATGAATATGTTAATATTATCAAAGTTTTGCATAATTGTTTATTTAAATATTTTCTTAATTTATTCTAACATCTGCATAATAATTTTAATGTAAATTTGAAATACTTGTTTAAAATATTTTACTACCATATGATTGTACATAATATAAGTATAGTTTAACTTACTAAGTTTAGAGTAATTATCTGCTCCAGAGAGGTTTCTCTGAGCAGATTGCAGGTTTTGTACCTCTTTTGTTGATTGGTTGTCAAGGCAACGGCTTCCAATTTGGAGAAGAACATAGATTATATGCTGTATTGTACAGAGCGGGGAGAGTTCCCTGAATGTTGTTAGGTGAAGCATGCGGCAGAATCGGCCCAGGAGAAAATGGAACATTTTCATTTCTGCCGTCGACCTAAGGTTAGGCTTGGGAACTCAACAGATAGAGATCAGTATGTCCGTCAGTGTTAGGCCATTTTGAGAAGAGGCCCGTCATCAGTAATATAATTAGGCTAATTTTTGAAGTGTCATGAAGACGACGAGACCTTCAGACTACATTGTAAGGATAGCCATGTTGAATAAGTATGCCTGTAGCGTTCCCACGCTTACCCATCTTGTGTACAAGGCTGACCATTCAAAATATTGACTTGGATATTCAAATCAAAATTTATTTCACAAATTTTACGTCTACTAATTTTAAATGAGTTTGGTGTGCCTAATTTTTGTCAACGAGCTCAAACCCAGAGGTCCTGTGACAGAAAATTGTGTAAACGACTGAGCAAACTTACATACTTGAACTTAAATTTTAATTTTATCCCTAGCCGAGGAATTTTAATAGAACCTAGTATCAACTTTAACCAAACTCAAGATATTTTCTACTTTATAGTAAATTGTGTCTAAACTATGTGTTTGACCTAGGGTGAGAGATTTTAGAATTAGAATTTTTTTTATTTTCATTTTCTTCAATAAACTGCTCTATCAATTGAGATGTGGTGCCTATGTTTTAATGACGAACCTACAAGAATCTATATTTTGGTAAGAAAGGTATCTCATGCAAATAGAAATTAACTTACAAATTATTCCCTTCTCATTTCACCTTAGTCACCGACACACAGAAAGTCACACATATTAAGTATCATTAGAAACTTATAATTAAAAAGTGCACGTATCGTATCTAAATGGGGTTCTAATCTAAAAGTGTCCTGCCTGGTGGTAAAATCTTAGCGGTCACAAAATTAAAGTCCTTTTATATAAAAAACTATTTTTGTAGGAATATAAAAGTTTGATCTGCAGTTGTAGAGGCCTATACCTGAAATACTTTCTTTTAATTTTCTGGCATTAGTCTGTGCGATAATCTTATATAGTGGAAATTCTGACAGCGCGATTTTACATTCCCGTGTATACGACGTCAGTGTGTATCAATGCGTGTGGTTTTAAATATCGCCTCTACTACACACTTGAAATAAAACCTTCTGCAGAGTGAGTAATAAGATTTTGGTCAGCACTTAAGGGGTATGGAAAGGTACGATGTCGAACGGACGAGAGGAACACTCATTCGTCACTAAAATCTGAACTGGTCATCAACATTCGATGAGATTTTTTGCCGAATAGATATTTTGTCAGCAGACGTTCATTTATGTAGCACTATGTGGTACTAAGCCTTACTTCCTAGTAAAAAATTAAAAACGGATATTAGAAAAATATGGTTTTGAAACACATAATCTACAAAAATGGAAAACTATCATTTTAATAATTTTTGGTATGATAATATCTAGGCCTCTATAATAAACGAATATAAAAATACTCGCGTTTTCATTTGACAATATTCTTACTATCCGAAAATCTCTGCGCGAGAGGTTTATGGGTGTTTTGGTGCTCTCCAATATTTATTCCTGAACTGGGTTAAGTTAGGAAACTGAGACATTTCCTCAACCAATACGATTTAATATTATTTTTAAAGGTGCATATGCTCTCACACACACATGAATATAAATTGTAAGTTTTTAAACATAAAACATAGTACAATCAAGAAATATTCACCCGAGGAATCAAAAGTTTTAACTACATTAAAGTTAAATTAATTAATGTTCAAGGTTGTTAAAATTAATTTTTTATTGCTTAGTTCTGGTGGCGAAATTTTAAAGGGAAAGCAGAGTACCTGTCAAATTGTTTCTTAAAATAACAATCACATTTATATAATTGCCTTAAAAATTAATGTGTATATATTTACATATTTCTGATACGTTTTTCAAATAAATTGTCATATGACTCAACATATAGTATTTATTGGCCTACGTGTATGTGAAGTGTTAAAACGTATTTTCTACTTTATGTAGCATATTGAGACATACAAGCATGCGTGCCACTAGAGACAACATGATAAAATGTTCCACTTCTAATTTTTTTTCATTATTGTGAATGTTAAGCAGTTTACCAAGAACATAGCCTGTGCTTTGTGAAAGAGAAAATTTTGATAATACAAAACTGAAAATACAATAAAATTGTCTACTAACTTAACACGAATTAATGGTTTCTTTATTAAAATCAATTTATTATGGTAAATATAGGTATTTTTGTTTTGTACTGGAGCCACTGCAATATCCTCTTCATATAGGAAATGCTTTAGATATTGCGCGATCCATGCCTAGTACGTCTTCTCTTCGAATGAGGTTTTAAATGCGTATTCCAAGAAGCATAGATGAGGCGGCCATGTTACAAGTTTATAGCTCTGCTCTCTACGCTTTACAGTTCCCATCCGACTGGAATATGCCGTGCTGAATTTTCCAGACCTTATTCGCTTTACGACACTACTACGCGACATCATCCGCTTGCTGTGCCGTGCATGGTGCGTGACCTCTTTCTTCAGGTTTATTTTTTTTTTCACATCGTGAAGAATAAAATCTAACACTTATAAAAATTTCAGTGTCACAGAATCATTATTCTTTTCACACCAAATTTATTGATTTTTTCTGCCTTTTACGAACAATATGATTACTTTGGGTCTTTGATGGAATGTAGGCAGAATTTCATGAAATATTTGTTATAATTATTTTTCTGTTTTTCGTCCTATTTCATTTTTAATAATAATCTAATTAATTATGACAGACAATCAATGTCAGATTGAAGTTAATAAAATTTAAAAAATTTCTAAAATACACAATTGAACCATCTGTATCAGTGTAAATAAAAAAAAATATATTACCTGCAAGGACGACGGTTTTTTTCTGTTTCATTATACTAACAAATTGCTCATTATTTTCGAAACAAATTTTTCCATTTCACTGTTATAAAATTATTGAAATTCTTGTTGCCATTTAGTACCTCAAAAGTGGGAATTTGTTATGTCGCTGAAAGTAATAGCGGCGATATTCTGTAACATAACATATGTGTATTATAATTTAGAAAAAATAATTCCATATGAAAATTATTATTTAATTGTGAGTTTTACTCAGTAGAGTTGCTTGGCTAAACACTACAGTAAAAATTAAATTGTAAATTAATTTCACACAAGTTGCATGGACGTGAACATTTTCCTAACTAAACCCAACTCAATCAATTCAGTAAATTAATTGTAACTAGCGCAAGGAGGAATAAGTATTGCGGAGCACAAATGTGTAATTTATGGACAGAATAATCACAATCACAATGCATGAAACATTTTATTGAAAAAAAAAAGTTTTGAGGTATACTATTTATACGCGAGTGTTTGTTGGAAAATAATAAGTAATATTCAACGTCAGAAAATAAGAATTAATGTTTTATAAGGAACGCTATATTCTATCAAAAATATGGACATGTACTTTTTGGTACATTTGTATGAGGATTGTTTCTTCTGCCCTAGCTTCAAGGGCGTTCATGCGGCAAAAAAGCATAGTTTTTTATTTGCACGACATAGTTTTTGTTTTATAGACGATACTTGTGACTACATTTTCAACTTGTAAACATTTTTTAACTCTCATTGTTTTCCCATAGCAGAACGCCGAAATTAGAATTCGCAAGTTACGGGAACATAGCAATAACAAAAACCAAGTGTCTTACTCGAATGAAATAATTTACACCGAAATTAGATATAATGGACAATATGCTAAAACATTTAAAAAACCACAATAGTCCTTTCGTATTTTTTAAAAAATTGCCATAAATGAAGTAAACTGCCATAATATTCAGATCTTTTTAAAAAGTTCAGAGAGATCTCGTTGTGTGTTTTTAAATATTTTAACATATTGCTTATATTATCTACATTTTGTGTAAACTATTTCGTTTGAGTATGACACTTGGTATTTGCTATTACTATGTTCAGGTAACTTGCCATTTTTGATTTTGTTATGTTACTATGGGAAAACTATGAGAGTTAAAATAGTTTTATAATTGGAAAATGTAGTCACAAGTAACGTCTATAAAACGATCACTGCGCCGTGCAAATATAAAATAATGAATTTTTGCCACGTGAACACACTTAATGCTTCCAAATAAGAGCTATGTTTTTTAATTGTGTAACAACCTTTACGTCAAGCGGTTTCGCGTGAGAAAGAATACGCGGCACACGATACAACACCATACATGCGCCAGGCGAAGATTTCTCGCAACTGACAACTAGTGGATAGTTCATGCAGTCGAATCGGCCAGCATACAGTTAGCTTTAATTACACTATCATCTTCAAAATGTTGGCACTTCATCCTCCCGGCACCTGACATTCACAGTCACCGCACATGTCGCTGTAGACGCCGTTCCACACGAACGCCTCAGCCTCGGTCGCGTTAACTTCCTCGCTCCTCGGATATCGTCGGGGGCATTCGTTCATCCTCGGCTGTTGAGTCAGACATCTTCCCTCCGATCACCGCCCTATGTTACTAAAGTCGCGCACAGATTTTTTGTTTTTCGAATGGAGCCCAAACCTCATAAGTAGAGGCACGATTATTTCGCGTATTGATTCTAAGTCAGGTTGAACGACAACAACATATACTTAATCGCCCTTTCTGTGATTAGACAACTGTTTTAACACATGTATGATGACTGCAAGCCAGTGATAAATAAGAAACAAGTAGTAAGGAATACACGTACTACCCACCTTCACGGTTAGACGCCAATGGATATTCAAATTTGGCGAGTGCATGTATAGGACTGAGAATTCTAGGCTGTTGCCAGATTTATACGCGAAATACTCGTGCCCCTACTCATAAGTTAATTTCATAAAGTTTAAATTTAGGCTTTGTTGCTAAGTTACGTTGTACGTGACATTGTACTACAGTAACCATGACTTTGTGATACAGTAGTGAAGAATATTAGGTGGTTCTGAACTTGAGAATGTTTTAAAATAAAACTTAACACACCTCCCCTCCCCCCCCCCAAATTAATAGGTTCAAAATGGTGCTATGTAAGCAGCTTCCGTAAGGTACTGTAAGGAAAGAGGGGTCCGGACTACATTTCAGTATTATATCTAGTGAAAGTTCAAACATTTCATGCGGTTGGAAGTGGATGCGGCTCAGACAACTATTGCTCCCTCCTCACCTCTCAGTGTGCGGCTATAACTGTGACAGTTGCCTTACTTTAGGTTAGGTTTGGATAGTTTAGGTTCATTTAAAGGTTGTTAAGGTTAAATTTCAAACGTTAATAATATACCGTGTGCTGTCTGACTCGAAGGACGGTTTTGATTGCGTAAGGAAATCTAATAAAAATTAATATAAGAGTGTCGAGAAACAAACACGTAATAAGCACACCACACCAATGCTGGGCTAAATAAAAGACGAAAATGTAAATGGCGAAATGTTGTACGAAGACACTTTCGTGCACAATTCGGCAACACTGCACAGAGAATAATCCCTCTTGCGCTCCACGTCCAGGTATTATTTTACGTACGTTACGTCGAGTAAACGTTTAATAATGTTTTGAATGCTCGGGATTTTAACCTGCGCCCATAACATGCAGGTCAGAATAGTAGCAGTAAGATATATGTAGAGCGCAAGAAAGGTCTAACTACAGTGCTATGTTGCCACATTGTGCACGTAAACAGTCGTCATACAACACGTTGCAACTAACATTTTCGTCTCAAATTTAGTCGGGGCCGAGGTTGCCGAATGTTCAAAACACCCGCCTCTCACCACGGCGATCCGTGTTCGTTTCCCGGTGGGGTCGGTCCACAGACTTTCGCATGTGTGAATCGTGCCGGAAGATGCCGCTGGTCAGAGGGTTTTCTTGAGGATCTTCTGTTTCCTCCACCCTATCGTTCCGGCGCTGGTCCATACTCACCTCATATCACCCATTATCATCTCTTAAGACCTCGACGTAAAGCGCTGATAAAAATCTCTCACTCTCACCAAGTTAGACTATAATTCGCGTGGTGTGCTTATGACGTGTTGACGTGTTTGTCTCAGAACATCCTGTATATATGTGGCGCTGCCTTGACGCTCAGTCGCCGAGGATAGACGAATGCTCCCGAGTGCTTCCGAGGAGCGAGAAAATTAACGCGACCCAGTCGCTCGCCCGTTCCACCGACGCGGCTCGGCGGTATGTGTGACCAATCCGTTACCGTAGCCCGGCCTGTAATCAGCGTTAACACAGGTGACCGCACCAATAATGGGACACGTTCCCCACACCCCACTCTTCACCCAGCCGACAAAGTGATTCCTGGGCTACCTGCGGCCAGGCCACGTCCTTTATTAAGAACTATCGGGGATGCCTCTCGCGACCAGTCGTTGCTGGGTATGCACCGCCACTTGCTTTGTGTGTGGTCCTGTCTGGTGCCTGCTCTCTTGCGTTCCGGCGTGTTGATTGTAACCACGCCTACTTCCCCCAGCTATCTTGCCACACTCCAACCTATATTATCTGTAAAAAAAATATAAAAATAATTTTCAAGACACCCTAACCAGGATCTAAAATTAACTGGCTGCGAAGCGACATATTTTATATAATAGGACCCCACTGTACAGAAAAAAACACTTGTGTTATGTACGTATGTGTTTATGTAAATAGTAGTTTATTATTGGTAACTCTGCCTTGGAACGGGAAACTTTACTGGAACAGGTTGGCTAGCCTGCATCTTCAAGTCATCATGATGGCGCCAAAGAGGCGAGATAACGATTTTTCTGTAGCGCGCATATTTATCGAACAAAATCGTGATATTTTCGCTAATTTTTGTTCGAATTTATGATATTTTTTGGACTGCTTGTAATTTGCACTTTACCTAGAATATCATAAAATAAATAAATATCGTATGGAAAGGGTACCCGAGGGTCGATAAATTGAAACTCTAACTGCAGACTTACTAAAGGGAGCACATAGGCATCTGCTCAGCCTGGAGGATGAGAGTAGACAAGTCCCTACAATGGAGGGGCACAAAATGAGACGGGCGGGATAAATGAAAGATCCCTGAGAAAACTCGCCGACCAAGAATGTCGTCCGGCACGACTCCTGCATGCGAAAATCCAGGACTCGATTCCTTCCGGGAACGAACCAGCATCGCCTTGGTGGGAGGCGAGTGACCTAACCACCCGGTGGCCACGGTTCCTACAATGTAATGAATCTCCTAGATTGACTGATTGAAGAGATTATTGTCAGAACTTAACAGCTAGGTCTTTAGCGCTAATGAGAGGTGGTATAATTTGAGACAGTGGAAAATCGCGAAAATATTTAACACAGTCTCCAATAAACAATAGTATCTCAATCGTGACACGTGTGAACAGTTTTCTGACATATCACACACTTTCTGTGTTAAGTCCATGATCCACCATTTTTTTCAAACAATTGAAAATAACTCGAATATTATTTGACCAAATGCTTTGAAAAAATTTGGGACTGTGTACAGTCTTACCATACACAAATTTGCCAGAGCGTTTTTTTATAATGTACCGTTCACTAGCAAAAATTATTTTGCTTCATTTTGGATTATTTTGATAAGAAAACATGTGATATTTCAGGGGGAAAATCTAAAAATCCGTTTGAAATATTGCAACAGAGAAATTCAGATACAAACTATGATACATAACTGTTAAAACTAACAGAATAAATTTTATATATACATATTAATTTAGGTTAAAAAATATTTTCGGAATCACTGCAAAACTAAAGAGCAAGGCCTTAAAATATTACAGTTCTGATTGGGTCTGATGAAGATGGACACAGTGCTTCATATAAACAATAGCCAATATAGGTGCAAAACCTTCAGTGTTATACATAGCAGGTTGGAGCTTAGCAAACAATCAACTTTTCCCGCGATTTGCCTGTATCTCTAGTCATGATGTTTGGAGCTGTGCCGGAATTAAAGGAGGGGGGACAGAAGATACCTGAAAAAATCCACCTACCAGCGACATCGTCCGTCACGATTTTCACATGTGAAAATCCGGGGACCTACCTCATCGGGAATCGAACCACTGCCACATTCGTGTGTGGCGAGTGTTCTAGATACTTCGCTAACCGCGGCACTCTTAATACTCCTGTACATAAGATAATATCATACGTATTGATAAAACAAGACGTAGCTGTTATCGAGAGAGGCGTCGCAACGGTATCACGCTGGACTCACATTCTAACGGACTTAGGTTCGATTTCCGGCTCCGGCCATCCGATCTCGGCTTCAATGATTTCCTGAAAGCGCTTCAGGCGAATGCTGGGATGTGTTCTTGACATAAACCATTGCCGATTCCTCTCCTAGGTTTGGTCCTTGCGTAAACGTGTGTGTAACCCGTCTGAAATAACGCCACTGTCAACGAAACGTAAAAAATTTTTGATAAATTAAACGTGCTCAGATAATTGTTGCAAATAAATGTATAATTTAAGAAAACGCTGGTTAAGTTAGAACGTTAGGAGACTGTTATGTTAAGAAATATAATAAATGATAATCACATTATTCTTTCAGAGGATGCTACATTTTAAACATACGTCATGTTGTTTCTACTGCTACGTTTGTATACAGTTTTTTTTTTTTTGGAAAATTGCATGCATAAAGTTGGGCGAAAATCATTACATTAAGAGGGTCAGTTATGTCAGATGAACAAGTAACCGGAAATACGTAGTTTCTGCACTACAGCTCACGGCACGAAACGTACAGTGCATAGTGCGTGGTCTGGGCCACATTACTGTGGAGTAATACATCCCACAATGCCTTCCGGCTAGTTGCATACGTATATTATGATCTGTAACTACCAATAATAGCTTCGAAGGCATCCCACAATAACATAGCCCGTCCGCTGTGGACTGTACGTCATATATAAAGCCAATTAAATTTTGGAGGAATAATTTTGCAACTATTTGTTTCAGTATCTTACATGCACATCTGTAGTTCTGCGTAATGGTTACTGGCAGAATGTGTTAGTGAATAGGCGTCACCAATTTGACAGCGCTAATTAGATCAAGGTATTTACGCACGAAACGTTCATGATTGGCGAGTAGAACACCGAGAAACTGAGAGTTGAAACACCCAATCACTGGCGAAGAATCAGAGCTACAGATGTGCACGTAAGGCATTGAAACCAATTGTTGCAAAGTTATTTTCACCAAAAATCACGGCTGTGAACTGCCGCGAATTTTTGGACCTATACTCACGCAACATTTTTTGTACCTCTATATGTGTCTGTGGGGTTTCCCCAAAATACTGACGTACGATTTCTTAATTTATTTTATGAAATTAATATGTAGGTCTTTCGGGATAAAGTGAGCACTAAAAACTGAACCCTTGAAAAATACACACTAGCCGTTATTGCATGTAATTCAAGTTTAACTTTTGTTGCCTTATAGCTTGTATGGTTGGCAGGGAAATTACGCACTATAGTTCTGTGTGTTTTCCCTATTATTTTCATTAATACAGAAATAAAATCAACTGAAATCGACAGAATTGTATTTTATATGGTTAATAAATTGGTTTTATTTAATTGTATTGTTTCATACCAACAGCAAAATTTAACTTTAAATGCGTATGCATTAAGTGACGAGTCCACAGAGGTTAGACTTGTTACGAGCGGAAAGATATGAATTCGTTGAAAAATTGAAAAATACTGGAAGAGTGCAGAGATTTTGGTTAGCACTTAACATCTAGAATTTTAGCGCTGGGGTTTGGTGTAAAGATGTGAGTACAGAGCAGCGCTGTAATGAAGGGAAAAGAAACGAGAGATCCCCGAGAAAACCTGGCGACATCGCCCGGGACGATTCTCGTAGAAGAATATGCGGAGACCGTCCCCGCTGGGAATTGAACCAGGATTGTCTTGGTGGGAAAAAAATACTCTAGTCAGTGCGTCAACCGTAACCTCCAGGTATACCGGAAATACAAATTCATCACCCATCCGGCCAGGACAAGAATAATAAAGTAAGGTGAGATTTCATGTAAGTACAACAGCGTCGGTACACAATGACGACGGAAACCAGAGATCCGCGAGAGAGTAGCAAGTTAGCGGCAGCATACGTCACATTTCCCACATGAGAAATTGAAGTCCTACCCCACCAGCAATCCAACACATATCACCGTGGTGGTAGGCGGGTCATTTCAGCAGCCTACTGGCCATGTGTGGTGTGAGTGAATCATGGCGTCAAGGGCGATGTTGACAGGCTCATCTGGTGCGGTATCGCCTCTACCGCAAGACACTGAAACGGCGTGCAGTGGTATCGTTGATCACTCGCCTGACTGCCACTCACAGTCGTAGAAGAACAGGTCTGGACACTCGCCTGGAAACTTGACCCCCTTGTTGTTTGGCTGTAGATAACTAAGTTCACGACAATGCTATAGGTTTTTGGCGCTGCTATTAGGGCGGTCGGCTCAAACTCCGCCCACTTCCTCCCCACTAAGATAAACAATTTATCAAAACGTATTTTTTATTAATTTATGAAATACTCCCTTCGTTCACACATTTAAGAAAAGGCTCCTGCAATCTTTATTTACTTTATAAATTTAACAATGGAAAAAAGTGGATGGAGTTTGAGTCCGACCGCCCGGAAAACAGCGCCAAAAAGTACAACAATCTCGGTAACTTGACGAACTACATCCAAACAAGGGGGTCAAGCAAAATACATTGTTAGATAGGAGAGTGTCCAGATCTGTTCTTCTACGACCGTGCTGACACTTTCAGTGGTGACCCGATCTCTTTATTGATGTAAAGTTTTAAGAAAAGTTCATTGCATGCTTCTACGGTAGTTTCACAGGAATTCTGTGAGTTTTTTTAGACATAACGTATTAAAAACACTGTTTTAAGCTGTTTTGAGGGGCTCCGAAATGATTGTTTTTAAATCAACGTGATACTTTGAAACGACCCTTCAGTGAAGGTTTGAAGTGTTTTTTTAGAACAATGAAACAATGAACACATGCGGAATAGTTTAATAAAAAAATCGTATTTACGAACCCGCTGCAACGGATTTTAAGCACGCGGTAAACGAGACCACTAAGACGAGTAAACTCAAAGATAAATATATGTGTATTTATTTTTTTACTCATACGTATGGTCAAAGTGTCGGCAACAATCTAACGTGTTTGGGTTCATATGAGGAATACTGCACAATCTCCATACGCTTGTTGTGATGCAGGTAGCAGTACGTTATAAATACCTAATTTTCCAATCTCAATACTGTTGATGTGTGTAAATAGTGTACATTTGTGAAGCTCCTTCGATATAAGTGACATTGACACTGTGACTACAATTTGGACAAAATTTCAATCACACGCTGCTGGACGTCGTGATGCTGCAATGTTGGCAACTGTGATGCGAAAGTTGCCGGCAAGGGTTGGTGGCCTTTCCGTCAGTTGATTCGTGATCGTGTTGGCGGTAAGTTTGCTATTATCGGGCATTCTTGCGGCCAATTCGTGTTAATATCGTGCATCCTCGCACATTTCGCACATTATTGATAATCGTCTAACATAATGAGTAAACAAATACATTATGATAAGATGCCACTAAGGAATGTAAAAATAGTCTACCACTTTGGATTACAAGCACAGAGTCACAGTCATTAAATTATCCGTCTGCGTAGGCCACAGATCAGAGTGATATCTTCTTAGGAATAGCATTCAAAGAAAAATTATACACGTGTAAAACCTACAAAGTCAATGTCCTTCATTTACTGTATGAATAAAGTTTATTTCTACTCCGCCGAGAATTGGGGAAAACAGGTATTTTGTATTAATTTTAGGTATGAAACTACTGGTGTAAAATACTTTAAAATTATGGGCTGTATAGTACGCATTAATATGTAATATTACGAAATAAAATAATAGGGACTCTACTGCGTGTATTACAGAGGCGAGTTGTCTAAGAGAAGACTTGCGCGTATTGGCTAAAGAAATAAGTGACCCTCGTGCTGTTTCGTCCTTACACCTTCCTAACTTACAGACATTGAACGTTGCAAAATACGTTTATCCGGACGTCCACATTAAATTGGTCTCACAACTTGTTGATAAATGAGGAATCTAATTAGAAAATTATTCCGTCGTTTCAAACGGTTAAGTTCTAATACGTCCTTTTAATAGTTTCTTCTGTTCAGATTTGTTTGGCGAAGATAAGAGGGATAAAGCTCTCTCTTTCCTGTTTTCTCAGGTTCTAATCACTTCGCAGACCCAAGCGGTGATTAAAATTAAATACACCCTATCTACGCTGCATTCCACCTCACACCAGAATTAAACGGGAAATTACAGTAGCTTAAAGAAAAAATAAAATACAAAAAATGTACATCTAGACTTACCATCTAAATGAGATTTCAGAAATGCTACTGAAAATATTGTAAGATAAACATAAACATACACGCGTGCATGAATATTAGAATTAATATCTTATTTAATTAAACATATAGATTGTTTGAACCAGCTATGAAATCTCTATACATAAAAGAGAACACTGATTGACTGACTAACTGGCATATCAAACTTCAGCCCAAACCTCTGGATCTAGAATCGTGAAATGTTTTGTGTGGTTTCCCTTAATGTCTTAAGCGAGCACTAAGACAGGATTTTTTTTTTCGAAATTCGTCGTTTATTTTGTTGCTGGTAAAATTTGCTCTTCTGAAATATCTTAGTCCTGTCCGATTTTGTTGTTCAAGGCGATTATTCAAGTAAATAAACAATAACATAATTAACAATGTAGCTGAATGTTATTATTGGGCATATATAAGATACATCTAAGAAAAGAAATACACTATATTATTTCAACATGTTGAGAATAACGTAACGCATAGAAAACCGAAATAGCCTATATGTAAATTCAATTTATTTACTATTTTTTACTAACAAGACAATGAATCCCTTATTAACAGAAATGTGCATATTAAAATGTATGAGGTTACATCCGTTACTGCCTAGTAAAGAAAATGCGTTGGTGTAAAAACTGTGTATTTTTATATGTAACTAGCAGTGCGCCTGCGCTTTATTAGTGTGTGTTACGCAGGGCAGATAATATTAACTATTTTTTAAGGTTTTCCATGCGTTGCGTTATTCTTAACACGTTGAAAAAATTTAATATTTTGTAAGTATTTCTCTACTTTGATGTGTCATATATATGCCAAATAATATTAAGCTACATTGTTAATTATGTTACTGTTTATTTACTTAAATAATCGTTTTGAACAACAAAATTAGCCAGAACTAAGATATTTCAGAAGAAAAAATTTTACCAGCAACAAAATAAATATCATTCAAATTTTAATACAACTACTATTTCATAACATGAAACACATTTTCGTGATTTAAAATTATAATTGTCCAGATAAAAAATGTCATGGTAATTGTTCGATCTTATGTAATGACAGACAAAAAACAAATGTTTATTATACGACAAAGACCGAAACTCATAATTCTTTTTACTTGTTTGCTTGCTCCGTAGTATTTATTTTCCATACCGGTTACAAATGACAGCAATTAACAGTTTGAGAGAGTAGTTTCATTCTTTAATGTTTGTGAATGATAGTTAATTGAATAGCCGCTATAGTTAAAAAGTTGACAATTTTGTGTGTGTTTTGCATTTGCACTTTCTTAAGGAAACCACTTTTCCCAGCAAGAGTAATGTTGTTACAAATTAAAAATAAATTAACTTCTCATTAAATATGTTTGGGTAAGAAATCCAAGCAAATAACTCTCTACGTGAGAGAGATTCTATGTCATTCCGAATGCGAGTTCAAGTTTTTGGCACTGCTTCACTTCGTCCTATAAATCATTGCAGTATTAGTCTCTGGCAATTCTGCGTATCGTAAACTTGACGATTTAATCAATGTTAACATCATGAATTTAAAGCCTTAAAATTGTAAATAACTCAAGGAACTTGCCAAATTTTATAAAAAGGTTTTTTTAGTACTGGAATATGTGCCGCATCCTGAAGACCGCAATTCAATATGTCCTTAACTAAACAACTATGAGTTAAAAAATGTATTTTTAAGAACTTATTTGAAAATACTACAAAATAAACGATGACTATTATATGATGCTCTAAACTATTTATAACATCCAAACGTCAAAATAAGATAACGCAAATGTATTGAGTTGAGTATTGTTAATCAATAATTAAAATTCCTTATTTAAAAATAAAATACTTTATTGAGGTAAATACAATGTACGCTTTCTTAGAATTATTCAGTGTTATTGTTGTGTGATGCTTCAAAGAGCGAGTATCTGTTGTAAAATAAAGTAATACTTTGTACGTGGTTATTACGTCTAAAACAAAACCCTCGGAATGTATTCCATAAAAATAAAATACATAAATTTCCAAGCTCGTTGGAGGAAGTAGGTAATGAAAATCCGAAGGAAACGCCTTATAAAACAGGTAAGAAGATAAGAGGTTAGCGGTTCAACACGTAGATTTTCGACTAGATATGAAATAACTAGGCTACAGCAGCCAGAAAGATGCATAATATATAAATGAATATTAAAAGCGTACCTTGTGGCAACAATTCTGAAGAACCTAGAACACAACTTTCCCACGAAGATCGTATATATCGTCCCCACCTTGTATTGAACTATCGTGCCGAAGTTAAATGTTTTGAATTAATTATTTTGGTAACAATTTCTTTATCTTTAGTGAATGTACAGTATCCATTTATTACAGATATCAACAAGAAGTTACTAGCATAACTAACAAGACTACTTTCCTCAAAGAGGGAATAAATTAACCGTTAAAGTTAAAATAATTTACGTAATGCTAGAAATATGAAATAGTAATTTAAACTTAGACATGTGACAAGCCAAATACGTAAGATGTCCAGTCAACTAACTAAATAAATTATACGGGCCAAAATTAATGAACTTTGGAATTAAATTTCCTAATATATGTCATATTATGCTAGAAATATAAAATGTCAGCCATTATAAAAACATGAACACATAATTAACTGAATAGCCTACACAAAAGTCAAGTCAGTATGCTAAATAGCATTTATTTCCTAAGTTTTATAAAATTCGAAACAAAAATTATATCTTCAGACATGTCCAACTATTCTAAATATTAAAAAAATCTATCATTTTAAAACTTTGAATATAAAGGGAACGAAAAATGCAAATACAACTCAAGTCAATTTACCATGCTCTGCTTTCTAATTAGTATATGCGTACTAAATTTGATGAAATTCAGAAAAAATATTTCCTGAGGTGACAAAAAATTGTGCTAAAATGTAACAATTGCCACCGTTTTAAAAATTTGAACACAGGATGAACGCTATACACAAAACTCAAGTCACCTTTGTATAAAAAGTTTGATGAAATTTTGAATAACATATTTCTTAAGATATGTAACACTTAAAGATGATGGTTTATCGCGACAAAACTTGCCTGCTTGCTGGGTTTCAATGTACGTTCAGCGTATGAAAAGGCTTTCGCTTAAACGTAGAGCAGTATCCCTATTTGACTAAGCCAATAAGAATCCCGCTATTATAATATATGTTACCTGTTATTGGTCTGCAGACAGCTATGATGTGTTAGACGTGTATCACCCAGGCATACATGTCACAAGAAACTGTAGTGTTTTCATGGCTATGTTGGCACAAAAATGTTCTCGATATACCGTCATCCCTACTAATACCGTGCTTAGCAAATAAAAAACACTGCTACTTTGAAAACTTGAACATATTATGATTACAATACACAAAAGTAATGTCAGCTCAATGTATGGTATATGAGTACGAAGTTTAGTCAAATTCGAGAAAGTATTTTCTCAGACATGTCACACTATATTAAAAATATACGAATTGCTATCAATAGAATAATACGTACACACGACAAATGAAATTAACAAAACTCAAGTCATCTTTGTGTGTAGTATATGTGCACCAAGTTGTATGAAATGTTGAAAAATATTACCGAATGTATCTAATAGTACGCTAGAAATTTTAAATGGCCGCCATTTTGAAAACATGAACATAGTATGATTAAAAAGTACGAAATTAACGTCAGCTTTGTGTATATTATAGGTCTATTTGTACCAAGTACGATAAAATAAAAAATAACCTAAGATATGCCATATTATTCTAAAATTATAAACATGGCTACCGTTATGAAAATATGAACACAGGATAAACGAAAAAAAAAAAACACAAAAGACAAGTTAACGTTGTATATAGTATGTGTTTACCGGATTTGGTGAATTTCTGAAAAATATTTCCTTAGATAATTATTCTACTACGCTGTAAATATAAAAATTGTGGTCATTTTAAAAATACGAACATATTGTGATTTAAAAATTCACAAAAGTAAAGTCAGCTTAATGTGTGGTATTTGCGTACCAAGTTTAGTGAAATTCGGAAAAGTAATTCCTCAGATATGTTTTTCTATGCTAAAAATATTTAAATGACCACCATTTGATTGCCCTACGCAAAAGTATGGTCAGCTTTATCTGTAATATATGTGTGTCATGTTTGATGCAATTATGAAAAAATATTTCTCAAGATATGTTATACTACGCTAAAAATTAAGGCAAATGGACGCAATTTTGAAACTGTGTATACTGTATGAACGAAATAAATAAAATTAAATTTTTTTTACTGTGTGATTTATACGTGCCGAGTTTGATGAAGTTCTAAAATACGGTTTAAATGGCCGCCAATTTGAAAATATTTAAAGGGCATAAACGAATTATACAAAAGTTAAGTCAGGTTACTGAGTACAATTTGTGTACAAATTTTGATGAAATTCGGTCTTCTAGTTCAAGAGTTTTTTGGGTCACACACATCCAAATGCACATACAAAAATACATACACACACAAAAATTCATACACGCACAATACACACACAAAAATACATGCACACACAAAAATACATACACACTCAAAAATACATACATGCAGACACACAGACAGGAACGTGATCTCGTAAGCCTACTTTTTTTTTTTCCAGAAATTAAGGTAAATTTATGTTTTCTTATGTTAACTGTGTTAAACATTTGTTTACATAATGATGGAAATTCTGAAACAAAAATGGTAATATTTTATGTAAACAATATAACTTACGTAATTAAGTTCTTTATAAACCGGAATGTTACAGATGTACAAGTGTACAAATGTAAACATTGTCACTTTGTTTAAATGAACAATTTGGTGAGGAGTAATTCTAGGTATAAATAACATTTCAAATCACGTTAGGATATTTAAAATTACTGGAAAAGTTATATACCGAGCGAAGTGAAGCTACGTTAAAACGTTAAACCTGCATTCGTAAGGACCGGTTTCAAATCCTGGAAACGGCAATCCTAAGTTCGGGTTTCAATTGTTCCCGAAATCCCTCCAGTCGAATCCTGGGATGGTTCCTTAACAAAGGCCATGGCCAATTCTTCCTGTCGCTGTGTAAAGTTGTGTGTAACCATCTGCAATGATCCCGATACCGATAAAATTCGTTTAAGAGTGCGTGAGTGGTAGATAAATAAACGCTGAAAACATCAATTGATTTCTATGTTTTTTTCAAAGCCTATACTCAATGACAATCCTAGATAATGGTGCTTGCCAACTTTATGAGTAAATATTAACCCCGAATTACTATCTCATTACACGTGATCTCTTGCGCCGCAGTTAAATGCACGAGGTTGCGGCGTCAGAGATTGTGCCTCAGAAGTTAGTAACACTGGAAATTATTTTGTTTAAAACGTTAGCTAAAACTATTTTCTAGGATTGCTATTGTTTCATTTTCGCAAATTAGCTTCAAGAAACCTACAGTTATAGATTAACGCTTTTAGCGTTGAATTATGTACCCCGCCCAAGTCTTGAGGGCTTCCCATACACGCGCGTTAGAGGCTCAGGAACCACAGAGCTATAAGGACGACATTGAAGCGCGCATCGTGTATAGCATTGCCACATTGATCAATTTCTTCTAAGGAATTCCAAGCAGTGATTATTAATCATTTTAATGGTGGTAAGTTTAAAGCAAAGTTTAGTGCAAGTTAATATCTGAGTTTCACATGTAACCGGTTAGCATATTTTGAAATACGACATCATTTAAATGCCGTTATAAGCTATGTTGGACGGTTTAGAAACACTGTTTTAGTGACTACGGTGTCTTAGCAATGACATTCCTTCCTTTTTCGAAATTTTTTTCCGTACGTTAGCACAATGGGCACATGTGAAAAAGATTCATACGTAGCGGCTATAATCCATCATTTCCACTTCTTCTTCGATTTTAATTTTTTAATTCCTAAGCGAGAGGAGATATCGAAAATCATTTGCAATGTTTTGTCAAATGTTGTTTCTACTCTGTAGTGTAATTTTTTCTTGCTAAAATATAAAATAGATTTAGATAGTTAATTTATTAATGCGTATTCTCTTAATTGTATATAATTAGCAGAAACAACTGCGAATTTCACCAAAATTTTTCGATATCTGCTCTCATTTACGATTTTAAAAAAAATTCCTTTTATAAAGCAGCAGAAATAATTAATCGTGGCCTCAAGTTAGAAAATAAATTAATTCTTCAAATATTACGAAGGTGAGATATTTTCATTACGTTGGCTTTTCACACATGGCGTTCTCGGTGAGAATGCCGAGTACGCTCGACAAAAGAACGAAACTTTGAGCTGGTAGTGTACATATCGTGTGGAAAGAAAATAAAGATAATGATTTATATTTCCGGAGTCGGACACCAGGGAGCTGCATGCTATCGCTTTAACGACCTGATCGCAGCACGTATGTTGCCAGCGGACCTCTTGCTGGGTTCACGGACGTGCGACAAGCACGAAACTACACTGTGTCCTGGTGATGAAAACACAGTGTCGAGATAGCCGCGATGCTATTCACATGTAACCATGCTACATTATCATCGTACGTAACAAAGTAAGAAAAGAAGCATCATACAGATAACAGACAACGTGTATATTCATTTTAGTACTTGAACTGTAATCTACGCTATTATACGAAATAAATGTATTTACAACGTATCACGATATATATACATATATTATTTTATTTATTTATTTTTTAAAATAAAATTTGTGTACCAAATGCTCGTGCTCTCTTTGACTTCACAGGACATAAACACAGAGCGCGGAGGCGCAGCGGAAACACGATGGGCTCGCATTCGGAAGGACCTGGATTCGATTCCCGTCTCCATCCATCCTGATTTCGGTTTTCCATGGTTTCCCGATATCGCTCCAGGCGATTGTTAAGATGGTTCATCAACAAAATGCTATGGTTGACTCCTCTCCCAGCTTCTGCCGTTGTACCAAGTTGTATGACACCTTTTCTGATGACCTCGTTGTCGATGGTGGATTGACAACGATCCATCGCGTCCGCTCGTCATCCGTCCGTCCGCCAGTTTTTTGGCCCGTTCCGTCCGCCAGAAGTGCTAGCGATTTACAAAAACGCGTCATTCGTCCGTCATTATTTCTTAAATTTGCAATGCTGCCAATGTACAAACAGAAAACGTCTGTGAAAAATAAAAAATTATATTAAACATATTATTTAGTTTTACAGATTTTTTTGTCAATCTATAGCTGCTTATAATTGCAGACACTGTTCTTCGCCACAAATAAATTTAATGAGCATAAATATTTACTAATTAAATTACTAACTCACGGTGCAGTGTGATTAAGCATTACGTAAAAAATAATTTTGGTTGGTGTTATAATTTTTCCCGAAAGCCAAAACTATCACTATCGTATTTTAAAGTAGAATTGACAGCGTCATCTAACAAATACAAAATAAAATTCACAGCCTTCTTAGTTAAGTAAACAGTTAAAACGCTCGTCGCCTTCTTTAGAAGGCTGTAATTTCACCCATGCGTCCGTAAAAAGTTAAAGCCTGGCAAACGTTCGACGGACAGACGGATATAATTATTCGAGACACCTGGTTGGCTGGAAGTCACGTGATCGACGGACGGTTGACGGACGGACGGGCGCGACGGATCGTTGTAAATCCACCTTTAGCTTACAAGTCATAAAGTGTCCCGTCTGCCACGTTTGTTAACTTCAGTAGTGCTACTTGCTGGGGAAAAACAAATGGTTTAAACTGATGGAATTCGAAATCAATGTTCAATTTGGCCAAAACAATATAATTATAATACTGTATCATATGTTACGTTTATATTATATCTCGCAAAATACGTCACAAAATGTTTTTACACTGTTCCAAAAAAAATTAACGCAGCGTAAGACGTAACTACGCACAGTAAGACAAAATGTCAAAGATGCTTCTCAAAAATAAGTTATTGTCTCTGCAAAAGTAATTTTAATATAAAATATTAGTTATAACAAAAATAACTTGTTTTTCTTATACAACTTGCAGTTATTTTTTCATCTTTTAACTGCTTTTCTTTATTTCGTATTATTTGTGGATATTATGAGACAGAATTATAATTTCCTTTCTGTTCAATCTTAAATACTTCTGTTTTCTCCTAACCTAATCTCCACAACGGCACAGTGTTATTTTAAGTACCGCAACGCATTTAGTATTTCGCGTATCTGTAACACAGTTCATCGACTCAAGACAAGAAACTTTTAGAACGACGCTGGCTAGCAATAGAATTTTAAAATTAAGCAGTCCGAGAAATCCATTAATACGATTTTAAGAGTAAAATGTAATGTATTTACAGCGTTCATATTGTTTTGAAAAACTATTCCATTATCGTCTAAAATAAAAGCAAAACTTCCAAAAATCCCGAACAAAGATAGCGGTTAAGTCACGTAAAGTAGTTTTCACTTAAACGATTAATTGCTTTTACGTATAAAATACAGCACCCGTTTTTTGTACTTTAATTTTGCTTCGAAAATTAAAGAAATGAGTTTAATAATTGTAACGAATCTTTCTTTAAAAAAACTTGTTTAATATGAATGAAAAAAGCACTTCTTCATAAAAATTATTAACATCGCCATCATTCTGAGACCCTCATATATAATTATATTTACGTGTGTACATGTATGTATATACACACAAATGTGTATATAACTCTCGTTCTGTCATAACCTATTTTGAATTATCGTCAGTCTACTAATGTGGTATAGGTATATGTTCCCTGTAGATTTGGCTCACCTGACACAAGCTTGCACGTAGTGAATAATAAGCCAGTCAATTACTCTTATCACGCTACACTCACAGCTCATTTTGCTGACTGAGTGCTGTGAACAATCAGCATCTGCCTGGACTTGTCACAGCGACCCTACACCCGCGTTCATGGACTATACTTTTCAAAGTGCTTCGACCAGCTACTTCGTGCTTATATGCGTACATTTCGACCCTGCGCAAAAGTGGGCATCTAACAAATTACTTCAAAGAACTTAAAATTTTAAGACAGTTATTTAAAACTTCATTGTTCAAAATTAACTTTATATTCTTGTTTTAAAGATCATAATTTTTACTATCGTTTTTATTGTTACTAATACAACTATCAAGTTTACTAAAAATGATCTTCTGCGGACTTAAATTTTTGAACACTAAGCCAGTATAAATGTTCATGCTTTTAACTTCTAGACGTCACTCAGGTAGCAGAAATCGAGAAATCGGCTTTAACATTGCAACTACCGATGTAAAACTTGAAGTCTGTAAACTAAAGTTTCAATAATTACGTGATTACCTGAATCCATAGTACTTTACTGTCTTGAAAATAATTAACCAACATAGAAGAAACCATTTCAAAGAAACTGCCGAACATATGTTTTATGTCTTCTTTCGTTTATGCCTACAAAATAGTTATGGCGAAAACAATGGCAATTGTTGTTGTTACTGTAGTTATTGGAAGGTGTATTGAAGTTACCTTGAAATCACTGTATTGTACTCTTCTCCTTATCGCTATTACTGAGACATTCTCTCGGGATAGAAGGCGTATTATGACCTATAAAGACTAAAACATAATTACGAGAGGGACAATGACAATATACCCAATCACTGTCTATATTTAACACTTGTGTGTGCTGTGAACAAGGAAATGCAGATATTAACATTATATTCCAGTGCAACAAAATTACGAGAGTGTAAACTTACTTCGCCGATTAATTGTCTAATAGCATTGTAAAGGAAAAATATTGTGAAACCTTTTCTTTCACTTTAATAAAGGATGAGATAATATAGGAAAAGCCAACCAATATCTCTATTACTAGAGCTACTGACCAAATGGAAACCAAACGCCTGTAGAAGTCACAAGAAGTATATTTAAACAGAATTCATATGATAGGAAAAATAATGACTTCTACAGACAAGTCAGGCAACTAGATAAATAAATAAGCAGGAATTATGATAGTGTATGAATTTTCAAAATGACGTTTTTCTACCGTGACCAAGGTGTTTAACTCGGGTACGAACCTGACCATCAATTAACTCACAAACCCGGGTTCTACTTG
>PNEQ01130566.1:23048-55718 GCA_003012365.1 Medauroidea extradentata | reverse complement strand
CAGACAAAGTAGACTACTGTTCCTACATTGATGACACACACCAGACAAAGTAGACTACTGCTTCTACATTGATGACACACGTCATCAGACAAAGTAGACTACTGTTCCTACATTGATGACACACACCAGACAAAGTAGACTACTGCTTCTACATTGATGACACACGTCATCAGACAAAGTAGACTACTGTTCCTACATTAATGACACACACCAGACAAAGTAGACTACTGCTTCTACATTGATGACACACACCAGACAAAGGAGACTACTGTTCCTACATTGATGACACACACCAGACAAAGTAGACTACTGCTTCTACATTGATGACACACGTCATCAGACAAAGTAGACTACTGTTCCTACATTGATGACACACACCAGACAAAGTAGACTACTGCTTTTACATTGATGAGACACACCAGACAAAGTAGACTACTGCTTTTACATTAATGAGACACACTAGACAAACAGCTGACTACATTGATGAGACAAACCAGATATACAGTTGTCTAGTACTGCTACATTGGCGAGACACACCAAAGAAACAGTACTCTACTTATGCGCGTATAAGCAGTATATAGCTACATGGTTAGTCATAATTAGATCAACAACTTAATGAGGTGATTCGTGACGTCAAAATATGACGAGAACATGTACAGACTCATTGCCTAACGTATTGTTAAGGGCATATACCACCTTATAACCATGATGTCTACTGTTTGGATTCTCATTAATTCAGCAACAGAAGTCAACTGTTTGTCTGGCGTGTCTCACCAATGTAGCAACAGTAGTAAACTGTTTATCAGGTGTGTCTCACTAACATATCAGTAGTTGTAAGGGAAAGTTTGCTCGCTACGGACAGAGTTAGCAGCTTGGCACGATGCACTCGTCTTACGTGACAGGTCTGGACGGTCTCACAGACTATTACAGCTCCTCCATACGGTGTGTGTGGACTTCTGCACACCTTCGTTGCTGTCTTATAACATGGCCTGCAACAAGCCAGCGATAAGAACTGTACTAGTACACACATATCTTGTCTCCTTGCTTCTATGCACAAGCCATACAACTTGTGCTGCGTACAAGCGTCACGTAGTGCACACTTTCCCGTCACTTTAGGGCGATAATCTGTATTTATTTACAATTATTCACAACTGTAATGCTGTTTAACATAATGCGTTGAATAAGCGGGAGATTATGCAATCGCACAGTGCACAAATGTCAATAGCCTTATCGCATATTTTGACACATTTCATGCGTATTTTTTAAATTATTTTTTCTATAGCGAAATTTCTGAAAATTTGAGAATAACTATAAAATAATGACCCCCTGTGTTTCTAGCAGCAATAAAAGGGGGCTTTAAGTAAGTATCTATATCAGTATAACACTTTATAGAGATTCTTTAATATCTATATTAGATTCTTTGTTATAGTGACAATGTTGTGTTTGTATAAAAATACAGAAAATTGGCAATTTGTTATTAAAAAC
The DNA here is from genome assembly GCA_003012365.1 of Medauroidea extradentata. Classification (NCBI taxonomy): domain Eukaryota; kingdom Metazoa; phylum Arthropoda; class Insecta; order Phasmatodea; family Phasmatidae; genus Medauroidea; species Medauroidea extradentata. The sequence continues at coordinate 54,233 of PNEQ01130566.1, read as the reverse complement.
TCAGGTATTTTTCAAAACTACAGAATAATTCAATGCGTGTTTTTATACATATCGTTACATAACCTGTAACACTGTTTTTAGTGTAATATACTTGATTTCTGTACGTCTCTTAGTTTGACTAGCCAATTGAAAACCGTCTCAAGCAAATATAGACTTTGACATGCTATTATACAATAATTATGTGTGCTCAAAATATTTCATTGAAATGGAAAATAGTCACACTGTGTGTGTAGGAAACAACTCATATCTTGTACAAATATTCACTAAGATTTTCATTGGATCGCCATCTTAAATACAGGCATGGAACTCACGCCGGGGATAGAACCTCGGTCCTCGCGGAGAGATGGGAGTTGTGTGACACAGACACATACACATACACATGCACAGCAGAAGAAACAAACAAGTGACAGCGGTGGAAATGTAATAAAAGCACCGCCCTAGTTTCCACGTCTATCTCGGGTCAACACAAGACTGGCCTTATTTCCAAACACCAGGGAGATATCCCGAGTCTGGGAACATTGTGACACTAGTTGTCCTTGAAGACTGCAAGTATGGACTGTCGCACAACTCCGAGGTCATAGCCTTCCTCATTGTCGACTTTCTCTTGTTTTGTTTCCTTCACGAGTTGTGTTGCTCGTATTCCTTACTTCTCTGTATAAACTAACTTTGCTGCACTTACCCTGCTCACACACACTCACTTCTCTACTTCTATCAAGGATCTAGATGACTCTGGTCGTTTTGTTGCATTGAGTGGAACAGAGAGTATTTGTTGAACTGGTGCCAGGTAGAAAGTGGCCACTGTACTTCAAGTTACATGTCCTCATAACATATTAGTAACTGCAGCTTCATTCATGAGACATGTGCGAGGATGTCAGTACTTCACACACATTGTCACTACGCCCTCTACAGAGGACTTGTTTTATGTCATATTATAACCAATGAAAGGAAGGATGTAAATAAAGATTTACTTAAGGTTGTTCACGTGGCAAAAATTCAAAATGTTATGTTTGCTTGGCTTAGTGTTAGTTTTATAGACGTTACTTGTGACTACATTTTCCACTTGTAAACATTTTTTAGCTCAAATAGTTTCTCCACAGCGACATGCCAAAGTCAGAATTTGCAAGTTACAGGAACATAGGTTTAACAAAAACCAAGTGACTTAGGGTACACGAATGAAATAATTTACGGTGAATTTGATATTATAGGCAATATGCTAAAAAATTTAAAAACACACAACAAAGTCATTTTGTCTTTTTTAAAAATTGCCATAAATGAGGTAAATTTTCGTCTATGCCAAGCAAATATAAAAATTTGAATTTTTGCCACGTGAACATCCTTAAGGCGCCCGCCTACTGGCCGTATGTTAGTGTAGTATCGCCTCTAGCGTCAAGACAGTGAGACTGCGTGCTGTGGTATCTTAGATCACTCGTCTGACTGACACTTTCAGTGATGGCCCCATCTTTGTATTGGTGGGAAGTTTTAAGCAAAGTCCATTGCAGGCTCCTAGACAAGTTTCACACGAATACCGCGAGTAGTTTTTCGGATATAACCGGTTGGAAAAGCAGTTTTTTGCCATTTTGAGGAGCTCCGAAATGATTTTTCTAATCGGCATGATGCTTTGAAACGATTCTTCAGTCATAATTTGGAGTGTATTTTCTTTTCGTGCATAGACACATTGGGCATATGTGGAATAGTTTATTCAAATAACCGTATTACGAACACGCTGCAACGCATTTTAAGCGCGTGGTAGGCGAGGCCCTTAATGCCTTCGCGTAGGCTTCTTATATTATCGTACTGATTTCATCTATGAGTAGGCGCCTAGGGTGAAACAATGTTTTGTGATTAGATTTTTCATTTGTGTGACATTACTTTATAGTTATTTTACAGTGTCCCCTAAAATAATTCCAATATTAAATCCATGTACCTCGTGAAATTACCAGCATCTAATTTAATAATTAACATGAGAAAAGATCACATTAATTTTAATTCTTTTCTTTTTGAATTTGCCATAAAAATTGTATGCTGGGGCCTACAAATTTTCGTTGTAACGTACCAAATTAAAAAAAAAATTGGAAATTCATACTATCGAATTTAAAACGTGTTTATTAATAAAATGTGCACTTACTGCAACATTACAAATAAAATGCGTATCATATACCAGTTACCCATAATCGTCGCTTATGCACTAGTTTTTGATCAAATTTACGTTGTAAAAACTATGAAAGCCTAACTATCTTTAGCGGTTTTTACAAGAGAGCAGAAGAACAGTACGTGTGTTCAGGATGTGTCAGCACGCAGTGGGGTAACTTTGTGTGGTGGCAGTTTTTAATCAGTAAACCAAGGTGTGTTTTCAATTTGTCCGTAAATTGAAGAACGTTACCTAGTTATTCGACTTTATAATTTAATTTTCTTGCATAAAACATTGAAGAAAAAAATCAGTCTAAGTAAGTCATCAACGCAAGACAAAGTTCTTTCTTAAGTGTGTTTCTGGTATGTAAATACTCTCACTGTGTTCACTTTGCGGACAAATTGAAACCACACCTGCGACTGAAGTAAACATAATCTATCCTCACGCAACGTTAGCTCACTACGCCTGGAGTCACATGGTTCCTAAACCATATGATCATACAAACAAGTGCCTACGAAGAAACAAGCAAGAAAAATGTTTTAAACATAAACGTGTTTTATTATTTTTATTTTATTTTTTAGAAATTCGCTACATATCAACTTTAAAGAAAAGTAAAATAATAAAAAGAAACATAATAAAGTCATTGCAATGTATGATTTATAAGAAATCTAGGGGAAAATGTCATGTTTATGTGGGTAGCGTCTGTACACAGTCCGGAGCTGAGGATAAGGCAGAGCTCAGGAATGCGAGCAAGGGGAGGCGACAAGCAAATATTTGTGCGGCTCTATGCGCAGAGCGCTCTACTCCTGTGTAGTCTATGCTGTAGCGGACTGCTTTACCTTGTATTCTATCATTACATAATGAAAGCTAGGAACCTGCCTGAAAACAAGTGTGGAAGAATATAAAATCGTGGAAATTTCGAACATATTAGTATCTTTGCTATTTTCACGACCAAAATTTGTGATAAATAGAACTTAAAGGTTGTGTTTACGCATTTCATGTTGAAACACCGTTACAAAATATCCGGTCATTTCATATGTTTTAACACGTGGCATCTGTAGTCGTCCAAGGAACCCTGCTACAACCGGCTGGTCTCCATTCGTTGATTGTCTGTGTTTATATCTCTGATCATTTGTGATAACCTCGGTACTCTAGTCTGTTTCCATTCGTTGTATAGTCTGTGTTTACATCTCTGCTCATTTGTGACAACCTCGGTGCTCTAGTCTGTTACCATTCGTTGTATTGTCTGTGTTTACATCTCTGCTCATTTGTGATAACCTCAGTGCTCTAGTCTGTTTCCATTTGTTGTATTGTCTGTGTTTACATCTCTGCACATTTGTGATAACCTCAGTGCTATAGTCTGTTTCCATTCGTTGTATTGTCTTCGTTTAAATCTCTGCTCATTTGTGATAACCTCAGTGCTCTAGTCTGTTTACGTCTCTGCTCATTTGTGACAACCTCAATGCTGTAGTTTGTTTCCATTCGTTGTATTGTCTATGTTTACATCTCTGCTTATTTGTGATGACCTCAGTGCTCTAGTCTGTTTTCATTCGTTGTATTGTATGTGTTTAAAACATCTGCTCATTTATGATAACCTCAGTGCTCTAGTCTGTTTCCATTCATTGTATTGTCTGTGTTTACATCTCTGCTCATTTGTGATAAGCTCAGTGCTCTATTCTGTTTCCATTCGTTGTACAATCTGTGTTAATATCTCTGCTCGTTTGTGATAAGCTCAGTGCTCTAGTCTGTTTCCAGTCGTTGTACTATCTCTGTTTATATCTCTGCTCGTTTGTGATAAGCTCAGGGCTCTAGTCTGTTTCCATTTAATGTACTGTCTGGGTTTATATCTCTGCTCTTTTGTGATAACCTCAGTGCTCTAGTCTGTTTCCATTCGTTGTATTGTCTTTGTTTACATCTCTGCTCATTTGTGATAACCTCAGTGCTCTAGTCTGTTTCCATTCGTTGTATTGTCTGTGTTTATATCTCTGCTCGTTTGTGATAAGCTCAGTGCTCTAGTCTGTTTCCATTCAATGTACTGTCTGTGTTTATGTATCTGCTCATTTGTGATAACCTCGGTGCTTTAGTCTGTTTCCATTCATTGTATTGTTTGTGTTCACGTCTCTTCTCATTTGTGATAAATCCAGTGCTCTAGTCTGTTTCCATTCATCGTACTGTCTGTGTTTAAATCTCTGCTCATTTGTGTAAACCTCGGTGCTCTAGTCTGTTTCCATTCGTTGTACTGTCTCTGTTTACATCTCTGCTCATTTGTGTTAACCTCGGTGCTCTAGTCTGTTTCCATTCGTTGTATTGTCTGTGTTTACATCTCTGCTCATTTGTGACAACCTCGGTACTCTAGTCTGTTTCCATTCATTGTACTGTCTGTATTTATATCTCTGCTCTTTTGTGATAACCTCGGTGCTCTAGTCTGTTTCCATTCGTTGTACTGTCTGTGTTTATATCTCTGCTCTTTTGTGGTAAACTCAGTGGTCTAGTCTGTTTCCATTCGTTGTATTGTCTGTGTTTACATCTCTGCTCATTTGTGATAACCTCAGTGCTATAGTCTGTTTCCATTCGTTGTATTGTCTGTGTTTACATCTCTGCTCATTTGTGATAACCACAGTGCTCTAGTCTGTTTACGTCTCTGCTCATTTGTGACAACCTTAATGCTGTAGTTTGTTTCCATTCGTTGTATTGCCTATGTTTACATCTCTGCTTATTTGTGATGACCTCAGTGCTCTGGTCTGTTTTCATTCGTTATATTATCTGTGTTTAAAACATCTGCTCATTTATGATAACCTCAGTGCTCTAGTCTGTTTCCATTCGTTGCATCGTCTGTGTTTACGTCTCTACTCATTTTTGACAACCTCGGTGCTCTAGTCTTTTTCCATTTGTTGTATTGTCTGTGTTTACATCTCTGCTCTTTTCTGTTAACCTCAGTGCTGTAATTTGTTGCCATTCGTTGTATTGTCTGTGATTACATCTCTGCTAATATGTGATAACCTCAATGCTGTAGTTTGTTTCCATTCGTTGTATTGTCTATGTTTACATCTCTGCTTATTTGTGATGACCTCAGTGCTCTAGTCTGTTTCCATTCGTTGTACTGTCTGTGTTTATATCTCTGCTTATTTTGATAAGCTCAGTGATCTAGTCTGTTTCCATTCGTTGTACTATCTGTGTTTATATCTGTGCTCGTTAGTGATAAGCTCAGTGCTCTAGTCTGTTTCCATTCATTGTACTGTCTGTGTTTATGTCTCTGCTCATTTGTGATAACCTCGATGCTCTAGTCTGTTTACATTATTTGTACTGTCTGTGTTTACATCTCTGCTTATTTGTGACTAACTCGGTGCTACAGTCTGTTTCCATTTGTTGTATTGTCTGTGTTTACATCTCTGCTCATTTGTGATAACCTTATTGCTCTAGTCTGTTTCCATTCGTTGTACTGTCTGTGTTTATATCTCTGCTCGTTTGTGTTAACCTCGGTGCTCTGGTCTGTTTCCATTCGTTGTATTGTCGATGTTTAGATATCTGCTCATTTGTGATAACTTCAGTGTTCTAGTGTGTTTAGTGGTCGACGACTAAACTTGTCGTTTTGTTATTCTATTTTACGTTTTGTGTCGTATTTCTAAATTCCGGAATTGTATGCATGTTATATGTTGACTGCCGCTGTTGCAGATTCTTTTACTGTAGGAGTTCTGCTAACCACTAACATTTGCATAAGCCCTTTAAAAATATTCCCGTTTATAAACCTTGTGTTTGAATTACTTTTAATTTTCTGTGTGGGCGAATTTTCAAGTAGTAAGCGTACATCTATCCTCTTAGATAACTTGATGTCGAACTTTTGCAAGTATATTTATCTATTGAATACGTGAAGTTAAGGTGTACACACAAGCTATAATATTTATTGAACTTAAAAATCGTGTATTTTCCGTTCAGTGCATTTATTTCAATCAATATTGAAGTGACAACTTAATGATTTATCACATTTATCAAAAATAAATTAAGTAATTAAAATGTTTGGGAATTTAAAAATTATTATCTATTCTTTTGCTGTGGTATAGAAATTGTGTAAAACAAAAGTTAATTTCATTTACTTTATTGTTAGAAAATATTGTGCGTATTAATTTAATGTCTGTAAATTAACCTACATAACTCTAATTTTATGTTATATACATGAGTATTTTCAGAATATTTATCCTCTTTGGTTGAAAATTTTAATTCACGGATACACAGAACACGTTCGAAACTAAAATCTTTGGAGAAACTAATAAATTTTATAATTTGAAATTAAAAATGGCGATGGTTATGACATCAAATGGCGTCATACGATATTCAGGATTAAATTCTATACATTTTACGCTATATCTGATTGTTTCAATAAGGCTTTTATTGCAAGATAATGTTCATATAATGTGTGTTAATGTTGAGACAGTGTACATTGATGTTGGGATAATATGAGTTAAATTTGATAAGTTAAAAGTTAATGTTAAGATAATGTAAGGTAATGATGTGATAGTGTACGACAATGTTGAGATAGTGTACGACAATGTTGCGACAGTTTATTGAGAGTGAATGTTTGTGTTGCAGGCATGAGTAGCGGCGCACTATTAGTGGTTGCAGTGCTGGTAACTGCGGTGTGGTGTTCGACTGACGTACCTCTGGGCGGAGCTCTCAACCTGTTCAGTCGGTATGGTTACCTCAGTATCAGCATGCGTGTAGTGGCTCGCAATGACACTGGACCACCGTGGATTGTACGAGAGCCCACTGTAGATGTGTTCAGTAATGCAAGTCTGCTACGAGTGCCTGTGTCTGCAGACCCACCACGTGGTTCCTCCTCGCCTGTATTCCGTGGTGACTTCCATATGGAGTTCTGCGACAACATGCGCCAGCTCAAGCAGGTACACACTGTGTGTTCAACTCGGTCACGGCCTAAGAGGAAGATATCTTGACCACGGCCTAAGAGGAAGATATCTTGACCACGGCCTAAGAGGAAGAGGTCTTGACCACGGCCTAAGAGGAAGAGGTCTTGACCACGGTCTAAGAGGAAGATATCTTGACCACGGTCTAAGAGGAAGATATCTTGACCACGGTCTAAGAGGAAGAGGTCTTGACACGGCCTATGCTCTCCAGCAAGATAAGGTGACTCCCTTTATGTCGCTGAGCGCTAGTAGTCATTTAGTGGAAGATTTGTCTTGTTTATATCTGGCGGAGTTACAATTTGTGCAATTATTTATATAAACAATATGTTAAATGGTAAGCTGACACAGTAGATATGGATTTTGTGTCCATAAATGCACTGGAATGTGTGGAACTGTTTATATAAGTCGTCTGAAAGAAAATATTATAGACTATTGTTTTAGTAAACACATTCGAACAAAATATACTCTTTCTTGCACTACAACATTTTAGAATCGTTGCAATGTGTGTCTACATGTAAAAGATTGAAAATCTAAATTTTATGGTTTAAAAAAATGTGTTCGAATACAAAAATTAAATTTCAATAGTTCTCTTCTATATAATACACGCTGTTCCGATAACCACTTCACATTTTAATCTAAGCCAAAGACAAAACATGACAAATCTTCCACCAAATTACTACTAGCGCTCGGCGACAAAAAGGGAGTCACATTTTATTCCTCAGTGTCGAGACCTCTGCCGTCATAGACCGTGAACTTCGTCAACAGCTTGACTGTCCTTTGTTTTACTGTGCCCACAGAGCACAAAGTAACGGCCCCTCTTAATTTCAGTACAATACATAAAACTTGAAATTGAATGATTAACAGACTGAATAATAACTACAAAAAATACATAAAACAGAGTCTCTCTGTGTGGTTTGACAAGTCACAATGTCTTTCAAAACATTAAACTTTATATCTGTGTGTTTAGGCTTTCTTGAACTTTCGTGGTTCTTCCTCATGTGAATAACTCCTTAGTTGTCCTCTAGCAGACAACCCTTCACGTATATTTTCTCCCACAAACTGTGAAAGTAGCCCCTTCAGGTAGAGACACTCTGATGCTGCCACGCTGCATGCTGTGTACTTGGCGTCTGCTGAGCTCAGTGTTACAACTTGCTGCTTCACTGTTTCCAAAATGGAATGATGCCATTCCACTGACGCAGTTGTCACCTCTCCAGTCTGCATCTGTGTATGTGATCAACTTACAGGACTTTTCTGAAATTATTCCTACACCAGTTCCATGTCTATGTAGAGTCCCTTTCACACATCGAAGTGTTATTTTCTTGAGGTCCACAGATGGCGAAATGGTCGGTCGAGGAATCGGCTAAAAAAAAAAAAAAAAAAAAAGTAGGATGTTGCAAATGGTATATCTGGTCTGCTCATTCGTAACATATAAGTCGGACTTCCGAGTTTCCTATACGGTATATCTACATCATTGCTCACTTCACACAAAGTCCCTGTATCTTTCATCGAGGTGGGGAAGCTTTTGCATTCCCAAACGTTAAACTTTTACAGGATCTTCTCTAAAACTTTCGCTGACACAGTTCCATTCTGTTTTCGTCCATTGTTACTTCCATCTCGAAGAAACACAGTGGATATCCCTAATCTTCATTGTCAAACTTTTTTCTCAGCTACTTTGAAAGTTCGGCAATCTTAAATTTTTCACCCAACTGCAAAATATCGTCCATCCACACAACTAACCACTCATTTTTCCCAATTAAAGTTTGATCGTAAGTTGCTCTTTATAGTAAATTGGTTCAAACTTTGGTTCCAGCAGAATGGAGACTTTCCAAGTCCATACAGAGCATGTAATATGTACACACCACTGTCCAGTGTCTCATTCAAGAAAGTTGTAGGCACATTCTTTTGTTCGACACTCCAACCTTTTTGTAGGGAACAGGAAAAGCCATTCTTATTGCAGGCACCTTAGCTACAGGTATATATACCTGTACACTACCACACTACTAAAAATCCTTTGCTACAGGCCTAGCTTTCTTAGAGCCATCTGGCTGTGCATGAAATATCCATCTCTTTTCGATTGGTTTAACATTTGATGGCGTGTCTGCAGCTATCCGGTGTGAATTACATTTGCAAATTTAAATCTTTCTTGATTGCTAAATTCCTTGCTTCAATCTCTTGTAATTCCTCCTCGTATGACTTTGGATCGCACTTATGCAGTAGTCCGAAAGTCACATACAGATTACTAGATGATTGTGTTTCTGTTGGCATTTGTTCATGGTTTACTGCTTCAAGATCTTCACCATTCTTAGTATGTGATCTTTGTTGTTACTTATCATTATACAACACATTTGTCTCAACAAATATGACATCCTTCAAGACCTGGATTTTTCCAGTTGATGAATTCCATTGTCTCTAGCCACGACTACGGGATAGTTAATGTAGACCTGAAAACTATACAGGCAAACGGAGAAATTTTTGAGAAGTGGAACAGCTTTGCTATAAAGATTGGGAAACGACTCGAAGATTTCGATTAGTGGCTAAGACAGTGATTAATGGCCTGATTAAAACTGGATCTGGGCGAACACTGATTGGCGATGAGGGCATGTTTTAAATGGATTCCCGGTCTAAGGCCGTGTTTAGTAATTATGCTAGCACAGGCACAAAGTCATCAAGAGGAGTCACAAGAAAAGAAGAGGATATGTGCCGTGCATTGATTCACTCGTCCGAGTACAGTTTCAATGTGGGTGGAAGGAGGGTGTGTTGGCCTTCGGGCCTAAAACTTGTCTAAAGCCACTATACTCTATCCATTCTAAGGTTGCAGCTGATTCATTTAAGTTAATGACAGTAAATTTTTGCACAGCATACATTTCATTTGAAATACTGAAAAATACAAGGTAAATGTGTTAACATCACAGTCACAACGCGAGGAATCAAGATAAAATTCAATTGCTTTGATTTATTTCGTTAGCAATTTTAATTTGTGCTGCAACCTTAGAGTGGACCGAGTAAAGTGGTTAAAGAGTGAGTTCCTGTCTTGGCTTGCTAGGGCAGTAGATCAGTTTCCTCCTGTTTGAGGTGTCGGAGCAGTGACATGCTCTAGTATCCGAAGGGTATAACTGCCAGCCGCTCCAACAAGGAAGATAATGTTCCTCCGGGGCTCATAAGTGACGATGGGTTTCCCCAGTTTCTGGTATTTGCATCATGCCTCTGTGACCCCTCAGCTTGATAACCTCTCGCTTACAAATCAACCTGCAGCTTCCATGTGGCGCCACTGGACTTAGAACTAATGCAGGCTATTATGTGTGTGCCCTATACATCCTAGTGTCCTCTGGACTAAGAAAGAGGTATGTGCATTAGTGACTTCTCCCACAGATGACACCAAGGCGAAACCACGAGGCCTTTGAGGCCCAAAAGTCTTAGTTATCACTTTGAAGAAATTCGATACTGGAATGGCTACACAGCATGTTCGCACGTTCAACCAACTTAGGTAAGGGTCGGGGCCATGGAAATTAGGTAGTGCTATTCGAGACTAGACAAGCCCCATGGTAAGGTTCTCTCAGTGACTGGTCTGGGTTGGACCCATGGTTGTGGTTGCCGGTATACTGGGCAGACCCAGAGAGGACCCATCAATGACTGGTCGACGAGTTGGCTGCGTAAGTGTCCGGAAGCAGAGCTGGGCAGCCTGTTAGGGTGTAGGTAGTGCCCTGCCTCAAACCAAGAGGTGACTGAGTAGAGGGTCTCAGTCGGGAAATGCATGTGGACTGGTGAGTCCCTGGGATGGGTTCTTCTGTCTGCCAGTGCTCCCCTTGGGAATGTGTGTTCGTGACACATTGTGGCACTCAGCTTGGGAGTTCGTGTTAGTCTGATGTAATGTGATTGGAGGGAGCATGATCTCTCTCTGGCAATAGTAGGCTTACTCTTGTCGGCGTTAAGCCTGCTGACCGATTAAATCCCCTGGGAAGGTGCAGTGGTTCGCTTGCCAAAACAACGCCTATTGGTATCATATAATCTCTGCATATAGCCACTGGGTGCATAGTCATATCTTTGCTGATGTTTTCTCTTCGAAAGGTCGACCATGCCAAAGAAAAGTTCAGCAGATATCTCATGTGAGTGCAGCAGTAGGTCAACAATTTAACTGGTGTGCTGCTTTACGAATTGCTTCTCCCGATAGATGCTTTAGAACACTAGTTTAGTTTTTCATTCACGCCATTAATCTGAGGTGAGTATGGAACATGTATGTTAGTCGAATACTCTTCCCTGAACAAAAATATTTTAGGTTTGGTGAAAACTCTCCTGCATTGTCACATCTAGTATGGCTTGTACAATTAGTTCCAACCTGGTATTCTAGCTGGCTTATATAGTTGATCAGGTTCTCAGCTGCTACAGCTTCTTTCTTGGGTAAGAACATAACACAGAAATGGTGAGTATTTGTCGCGTAAAGTCTGAAAGAATCGTTCACCAATGCTGGTAGGTGTGATTACAATACGACATATGTCTGTGTGAAGTAGATCTCCTAGCCTGCTGGACCGAAGTAGAGTGTTTATTTTAAATAGCGGTCTGTTAACTTTCTCCATCCTACAAGAATCACATGCTTGATTTGATAACAGGTAGTCATTCATACACTGGCATTGACTATTTCTGCACCGAATTTACTAATATTAACATTTTTCTGTGCTCAACTACTTTTTTTCACTAATAACAATAACATTTGATATTTTGTACAATCAATGTTCGTAGATTTATCTTCTCATTAAATTTATAGGGATTCATTATCCATCGTCCTGTTTTGTTACTGGTTCTTCCCATTTATCTACATTTATCTTGATTGGCTCCACAATATCCAGAATGTCGGTCATTCATGACTTTAAGCTTGGCATGACCAGTTGGTCAGAACAACCAGAGTCCGAAACAAACTGTATTTGCGCACTGTATTTTATGTTAGTCAGTGCATACTCGTCATTGGTAGTAGTAGCTACAAATGTAACCTCTACTTCAGAACAAAACAAAATTGGAATTGTATTCTCGATAACCATGACTAAACCTCTGGTTCCTCTCGGGCAGTCTTCGATGAGGTGACGAGTATCCTCACATCCATTACACTTTCTCATTGGTTAGCTGCAACAAACGAAGTTTCACTTCCTGTATTATTGTCTGACAACACGTAATTCCGCTTGATTTGACCATCCAAAAGTCGTGACTTCACAAAATCTACGGTTACGCCTGCCTCCATTGTCTCAAGCACAGTAATCAAATTTTCTTAAACGACCAGGAAGAGTTAGAAACAGATGGCAAACCTTACCTTTTTGATCGAGATTTGATATAATTTCTTCTAAGTCCCGTATCAAGTTGTCGAACTTATGGAAATGTTCTGGCAGAGTAGTACTGTATTTCAGTGTTACCAACTGCTTCCTAACCTACAACTTGGTGACGGTGCTCTTTCTATTTAAAATGTTGCTTAATATAACCAACATGTATGTTGCCATTTTTTCATCTGTAATGTAATCAGTATGACGACCGGGTACACATTTTATGGTCAAATTTGTTTGCCATCATCTAAGTTTGCTTACCTTTTTCGAGACGTTCTGTCCCATCACGTTTAAAATTGTTCGTCGCCATCGACGACGCCTCTCACACCTCTTTCATCGAGAAGAGACAACATACCGAGTTTCCAGTTCTTAAAATTTGTGTCGGATAACTGTGGGTATTGTGTAGGTGAGCCAGCCCGCCGCCATTTTCGAGTTCGTCAGCTTGTCAAATGTCTACAAAGCTTTCTAAATGGTACACACGTTTTATCACTCATTGAACTCTCAGTTTTCTGGCAGGAAAATGTGTCCTTGGCCCATAGCCTGTTAAAATCTGTCAACAACTCGACTGTTTTTTATTCTAAGAGCACAAACATATATACTCCTACGTACACTATAAACCAATACCTGACTGCTTGTGCAGCTCTAGGAGAACACTGGTTGTGTCTACCTCAAGCCAACACATAACAGCATACATTTAATTAATGTCAGATTTGTGCGGTCAACAGAATAACAAGTTTTCATTGCTATGACCTAAAATAAATATCTGAAACAAATAGCAGTTCGCCGAACATAAAAAAGAGAAAGTTTATGTTAATAGAAAAGTACCTAATAATAACAAATTTATTTCATAGTTCTACCCCATGTCTTTAAGTTTTTTGCTCGATTTTCTTTGTTTTTAGTACAGAGCTGACCTCTGTCTATATTACTTGCTACTCATACTGCTATAACCCGTCGACTTTAAAGTGAAAGCTTTGAAGACTGTCTTGTAAAAATTAATATTGTAATCAAATGTTTTTTTTGTCCACAGATATTAAGTTTTGCATACGATTGACTATGTACACTATATTTTTTACTTGAACAATGTTTGTATTAACAGATATTAGAATGATAGGAATTAGTAGGTACCTCAACAGTTGACAGATTCACAGACCTTCAGGTTAGCCTCCAACAATATGTGTTTACACAAGCAAGGTATCGTCTACTTATTGGCTGCTCTCTGACAGTGACATCACATACGTAGGCCTGCATGTATTGACTTACAGCTCTCTTAGATGTGTCAAGTTAAGAGCCAATAAAAAAAGTGACACGAATGTACAAGTGTTTTATCTATAGTTTGTGCCCAAAATAAGTCTCAAATTTTCAGGTCTCTATTAGCTAGTTTAAAGGGAAAACGTAAGTATGGCACCAAAAGATCTCACTGTATTATGGACGGCCTACACTACTTGTGTTTATTCTCGCAACTACACGCTGCAGCTGTGACAGTGTTGAGAGTGTGACGGTCACTATGCGACTCTCTGTGCTACCATAGCAACACACCATGCTCAACATCATATTGACTATCTAACCTAGCTGCACCCAGGTACTCAGGCACAACATGTATTTGCACCAAGTATATGTCGCCACAATGTAGGCCTCGTACTGTATTATCTTATCTTGTATTTAAATGTTCTGGAATACAATATTTGAAAGTGAGATTCTCAGAAGTATGTTAGGTCTTGATAGATACAAGATAAAATGTATGAGAACAGCAATACTGAGTTTTTACACCAAGTATTTGGATTATATCTGGCATGAAAATATCTTCTCCTCATCATACCGGTGACATGGCTGGCCCTCCGACTACACGGGAACATCTACATCAACCACTGCCCTTGATGTTCAACAACTCTCCTATCGTGAAAGTTTACCTCTGATTTCTTTCTCCTTTTTTCTCTGTCTATTGTGAAGGGTTCTTATAGCCAGTATGTTGTTAAGCATGTTCTGTTTTACTTCCTTGTTCTTCGTCTAGAGACATCCCCCTCCAGATGACACACTCAGTTACACACTGCGTGATTAATGTTGACCGATATTTGTAAACATTCAGTCATTCCAGAATATTGCGAAGAGTCCCCTGCAAATAAACCTAACATAGATGGTTCTGGTCTGATGTCGCACTCTTACAACAGTGAAACAGTGGAACTGCGGAGTTACAAGTTCCACCAGTTTACATTTAGGATATAATTTCGCTATTGACGGTCGCTAGTACAACGACCTGGTGATATATTCCCTAAATTTTTACCGTCTTCAATTGAATACAGCCATTGCATGATTATCTTTATGAAGGATAAGTATATTGTAACTAAATGTGTTATGGTGACCGGCTGAGATGCACACAGTGAGTGTCTTATAGAGGCTATCTGATTGGCTAACAACAAGTGAAAATTACCGCTCGTGGATAGGAACAACTGTTTTTGTAAATGTTACAAAACATCGCCTGAAGAAATGATTTCATTCAATAAACAAATTTCTTCTTTGTTTTTATGAGCACTTTTCTTATGTACATTTCTTAAACTGAAAAAAAAAAAAATGCGATCATTTGGAGAGGGGCTGCAGCAACATTAGCCCCCAGCCCGGACATATGACCCAGGCGATGCTATCAAGCATCGTGTCCTCGCCATGTTGTTCACAAGTTTGTGTTCATGTACACCTGTCTGAAGGTCAGTGTTGGCCACTTCCAGCACGAACTCTAAGCAAGTTGTAACAGTCAACTGTCTTGTCTAAGTCCCATGCTCCTTTACATACATTACACCATGACTCAACTTGTGTATTTAACAGAACTTTGTCTGAATTTTTTATGTCCTCGCTTACATCAATATAAAAGAATCATGAACACCATATTAACCAAACAAATTAAGTACCCCGAACAACTGTCTTCTGAAAAAATTCACACACGAACCAACAGGAATGATGTTTGATTAACCTGTAGAATTCATTAAAGTTCTATAATGTGTGAATTTTTCAGTCGGTATTCCAAAGTAATCCAAAGGTTTCGGTTACTCGAGTTAAGCCTCTCAACATGCCATAGTACTAGCTGGTTATAGTCTTCGTCATTGTCCTTCTGATGTGTGTGTTATGTGCAGGCATACTTCAGAGACTTTCACGTAGAACTGCTGGAGCAGCCATGGCGTGCCTTCACTGCGAGCTGGGGACGGCAAACTCTAGCCAGGCACCTGGGCATCAACGTGTCGTACGTAGCAGGACAGTTCAGCTACGTGATGTTACGTGTAGCACGTCATAGAGACACTGGTAGACTGCCGCCTCTGGCCCCCGGCGCTGCCACCATAGAGTCTGATGTCCAGGAGGCTGCAGACACTGTCCTTCCAGGAGACACACTCAGTGTCGCTCGCTTTGTTAAGAAGTTCGGCTCTCACTACGTGGCTGGCTTCGTCTCCGGCAACACCCTCTACCAGGTACACCGGCCTACTACTCAAACACTTGCTGTCGAGTGAGCGCTTTGTAAGACAACTACTGGTTCATATAAGCATAGTGGTGTGAGTGATTGGTATGATGTGTAAGTTTTATCATAGTCAGGTGTTAATGACTGAAACAACAATAAAATAAATATTATCTTTGGAAGAGCTGTGCAGTTGGTGTGCATGTCTGGATTTTTTTGCACACTTCATTGTGACGTAGATGTCTATAAAACCGAAGGGAATATAAATCATATAAATAAGTTGAAAATGCTTTAATCAACAGGATACAACACAATATAAAATTCCAAAAATGGAATCGGGTCAAAAAAAACAAGTTCTTCTGTCTGGAAAGCTAATTTGTTTTGTTTCGTCTCACCGTTGTGTCTGTTAAACTACTGTGTTTTGTTTCGTCTCATCGCTGTGTCGTATTTTATTTCGTGGTTCATATTTATTTCTTCCTGTGCTGTGCCTCAAGCCTGGGTTATCTTCCTTGGTGCTGTCTGGTTATCTTCTTTTTATTTTATTTTAACCTGTCCTTGTTTTATTTGACCCGATTCCATTTTTTGGAATTTTATGCTGTGTTGTGCCCTGTTGACCAAAGCATATGTTGCATATTTAATGTTTTTTCTATTCTCTTTAATTTTATTTGACAGACATCTACATCACAATGAAGTATGTCCAAGACTAAATCCTGTCAATAAAATAAATATTACTATGCTCATCTTCCAATGTGAAGAATCTTCCAAAATTATACACTGTCGTTCGAATAATCTTTCGGTCATTGCTTACTGAGTGTTCCTGTATTTTTAATCTCAAAACCAGGTGTAGAGGCCTATATTGTATTGTCAGATACTTTATAACTTCCCTAGGTTATTTGAAGAGAAATATTTATATACATTTGATCAATGTTCTAGCTATTATGGTAGGTGCTAATAATAATGAATAACAACATTAGAATTTCTTTAGTTTTTGTATAATAAAGAAACTCCTAATTCAGTCTGTCAGTCCCACGAGATATTCTAGGTGCTTCATATTTATGAAATTAGTGCCTGGTTTCCTCTATGAAACAACCACACACCGCCGCGTCTCCAGGAAATGGCGACCCACGAGTCTCCAGCCTTGGTGACGAGGAACGAGTCTTAAAATATATACTTGCCCGAAACTCGCAGTCAACCATGCCTGCGATCGCGACAAACATTTGTACGTCGACATTCTGGTGACGACCAAGAAGAATGCTAATCTTAATCAAATATGTGTATTCCCGCGAACGTCTGTAAGATGAAACCAACACTTCTGAATACAATGAAATTTCAACGGGCTCTCTACGACTGTTCTAAGCACTTTGCTGTATTTACATTGGACATTATATTTAATCAATATGAATGGCAAAGAGGCCTATTACAACTTTCTGCCAATATAGTTATCCCGTTTCTATGTTAAGTAATGACTATTTTGGGGATTAAAATAAAATACAAAATAATACAACTTCCAGTTATTAACAATCCGCTAATATTATTTGTGTACAACAGAAGATGGTTCCATTATGCAATATCAGTTCTTGACAAATGTAAAGCATTTTGAAAGTGAGGCTCGCTGACTCAGGACTATGCTTCACTCAGCAGCTTGTATTGTGTACCAAACTATACAATCGTCAGATATTGGCAACATTTCGGTGACATATTTCGGGTCATGTTAGAACATACATTAGGTCACAACCAAGGACACTCATCTCTTGCCAGTGCCGGTTTTCTGCCTTCCCAACAGGGATACTGAAGATCCTTCGTCAAAGCCAAAACATAGAGACCCGCCGTCACAGTCAACCATACAAAGAGTCTCCTGCAGAAAGTCAAGCCCCAGGATGAAATCGCATATCAGGCCAGGAACAATCCAAAATCGTCTAGTCCAACTGTACTTCTGAATTTTGAAATGCAGGTGAATAGACGCCCGCACCTGACAACTCACACCATTTGCTACATGAAGCGTAAAGCCCACTTCCACTCTCAATCGATTTTTTTTTAACTCTGGGGTTTCCTTCGCCAAGTAGCTTACCCACTCTTGACTGACAAAGCTGGATGTTGCCCCAATGTCCACTACAGCAAACATTTCCTTATCGCGTACCGAGATGGTCACCCACAGATTATTTCTGTCCAACCTGTGTTTAGCTGAAACTGACTGCGATGCCTGCTCAGAACTAGTAACTTTAGAGTCTTTTTAACATCTTGCTTCCCCTTATTACCACGACATTCCTTGGCTGCATGTTCCGCATTCCCGCAGGTGAAGCACTTCCTACTCTTCTGAATCTTTAGACATTCGGGAGAAATATGACCTACCTCATTGCACTGATAACAGCAGGACCACCATGTCGACCTTGATGTTGAAGGACGAATATCAATAGAGGCACCTTGACAATTGCTAGCGATGTGTCCTGTTCTTCCACATTTAAAACATCTCTTCTGACTTGCGCTGGTCGAATGATTTTTTCCTACTTCTTGCCGTTCCTTTTTTTTTTTTTTTTTTTTGCGTTTTGTGATACTGCTGCGCAGTGTACCTTGAGTTATCTACCTCAACCACCCACTTCCTCAGATCTATTACGGAGGATGGAACACCAGTAAATGAGCATTGTTGTCTACCTAGGGGATATAAATTTCACAAATTCAACTGAATAAATTCTTTATCGATCAAGGATACCAACAAGGTTTTACAGGCGACTCCTATGTCCTGAATGAATTCATAAGGGCACCTTCAACACTCCCCAACTCTCCCCCTGTTCAATGGCTTCCAAAAGGATGTCTAATGCGGGAACAGAACGAGAGGGGATCAACCCAAAGGTTAATTCTACCGTATTTCAAAAGTGGTACATCTCCACGCTGTGTACTTCACTATTTCACCTATCTCGAAAACAGAATTTTTGACACTGAAATTGGAGTTGTACCACTATTAAAACAAGCCCTTCATTTACCTGTGGCTTAAAACATGATGTAACTCTACTGAATGTAAAATTCTGATTTGTAGAGGAGTTATGTTGTAACTGTGTGTTCTGTACAGATTCCACTGGGATGCACCATCTTTACAGATTTATCTTAAGCCTGGTGACACCCAAGTGTAGCCTGTTAAGAGATCTCAACGTCACCCAATTCATTGTATGCCCAGCAAAGAATTTCTTCCTTGGGTTATTAACACACCTAGAGAAGTTCATTTCATATCATGCCACGTATCGAGCCTCGCGTGTTTTTGTGTCTCTGCAAGCCATCCTCAAGAAACTTTATCTTTACTGAAATCGTTATCTTGCTTTATTGTAGCCATACAGATGATGGGCTTGACATCGATGTCTTGGTCTTCTCTTGTTGAGCTTCAACTTCACCTCCGATGTTTGGGTATGATATACCGGAATGACAACATAGTTTAAGTAGAGGTGTTGATCACTGTCGGCTTGTGGTACTGGGTCATGTCTCGTTGAGCGTCAAGTCCATTGTTTTGGTAGTCAAGATATAACCCACACTGGACATGTGTGTTCTGTTACTGGGTAGCATAAAGATAGGGCACAGGTCCGTATTTTATCTAGCTATGTTCCCCAGAGTGTTCCTGTCAAGTGCAGTATCACATTGTTTCTAGCTGCCACTTTTTTCCTGGCATGAATGACAGTTGAAGGTCAGGGCATGATTCCAAGGGACTACAAGATATGTTAAGACTCCCACAGTGATCCAGTGGGATTCTTTTCCACCTGATGTTTAGAAATCTGCCTGCTTGTTTATTCTTGAGGTAGAAAGAACAGGTCTGGGCTTTGGTTGGAATTATTTTCTCTCAAGTGGTTCTCCCTAAAATATTTATTTTTTTTGGGTTGTATACGTCTCAATGGAGTTCATGAGAGATGGTTACATACAACTTTCAAGGACATGCTCAAGGGAGGGAATTGGCCATGGCCTTTGTTGAGGAATCATCCCAACATTACTCGAGCTATTTCAGGAAACTAGGGAGAACATAAATCAGGTTATCCGGAGCAGATAACCGAACCTGTGCCCTCCCGAGTGCGAATCCAGTATCAGTGTGTTATTGTTGCGCCACTTGAATCAGCTTATGTCAGCCTCCCAGTAATAGGTAGTTCAATAATTCATGTCTCTAGTAAATGGCCTTTCTACTTTGTAAAAATTGTCACTTTGAGATGTTAGCACGCGGTCATCAGCACATACAAAATATTGAGGTTAATCCGGCAGAGGCTGTTAAATGGATCATATGTTGAACTGAATTGTTGCAAGCACGCTCGTTTGCAATAACACGTTTTTCTTTTTATCTTCTTTTAACTGGAAATTCCGCAAAGAATCGCCTGTTTTGGAGATTTCTAATCAAGCAAGTGAACTGGTAGTCTTGAGTTATCACTTATTTTCCGATACAAGGCATTGTTGTTGACAGTTCCAAATCATTCTGAAATATTTCTTAAGACTGCTCCTGGCAGTGATTCCTTTCGAAACCGGCGTTGACGTGCTGTGTGAATTTTATTACATGTGAGGTACAACTTTTACGTTTTCTGAATCCGGCATGCTGATGGTGAGACATGGCTCCATCTTATTCGTCAGTTACTGGCGGATAAACCTCTCAAACACTTTATATAGATGATATGCACATGAATTAGGTCTGTAATTATTCTGGCCATTCCTATGTTTCCCAGATTTGAGGGTAGCTACTACTCGAGCTTTCCTTCTGGTGTTTAGAAATGTAGGTGACTAAACACAGTTGTTTATCATTTCGAGGACACATTTATTGGCAAATAACCAAAATTCTTGATTTGTTCAACTCGTACATCATCCAAACCAGACGGCTTCCCGTTTTTATTTTTCTCAAAGTCTATCGAGTTCGAGGTGGTAAGAGGTCGGGAGAGTAAATTTGATGTCTTTGCTATTTCCTAGGTGTTTGTTAGTTCGGCCCTGAGCAGGAGCTGATGTGCAATTTGGCCGCTTCTGTTATTGGTATGTATGTTTGTTGGGTGTTACTAGCAAGTCTCCGTGGGAATCCACAAGCATTATGAGTACTGTTGCTCATGTCGCATTCTGACAACAATTTAACAAGTACGTTGTTATTACTTTCTCAGAGGTAGATGAGAGAATACTGCTAGCTACCGAAGTAGCTGCTTCATTGAAGGGGTCTTCTTCGTGTTATGCAAGCAATGTGCTCAGAATGGTTATCAATCATCGTTGCACAAGATAGGTTGTTAAAACGACAGGCTAAAAACTCAGGGCAGAGAAGGGAGGAGTCTGCAGTTGTGAAGGAGGAAGTCCATCAAGGAAAATGCATGATCTTAATATGCCATGAGTGGTTTCAGAGTGTGCAATGAAGACTTAACGTTGGCATTTTTCTGAACGTTAGAGCGATACTGTGAGGTTACCTTGATAATTATGGAAGTCGTGAAATGGGAATTATTCTCTAGGTTGACTTACTTTCCTCTTCAGGAATACATTACTTACTACATTTAAATTAATCAAACTAGAGTCAGTGGAAGAGGCAGTAGAAATATAAACATTTCCAATGTACTACAACTGGGGTTGCAAGAATATTCGTTGTTCCACAGTTCAGCTCTGCGCGGATATGTGACGCGGACAAGAAGTGGTTGGGCCGACAATACGCAAGCCTTGCAGTTACAATCTCAGAAGTAAACACTGCATGTGTATGTATTCTTCGAACGTAACTTTCTGACTCGCAAAGAGTGTTTTATATACGCCCGACGTCGGCGAATCTTGTTTGACCAGAGCGGAGGAAACCGCAAACATAGCGCACGTGAAGGACGACGATGTGTCGAATATGTAGTAGAATTGACATAAAAGAACACGAGTCAAACTAACTTGACACGATTTCACTACACGTATATTGTCGACGCGTAAGTTATTCTGTCTAGTTTACAATTGTTGGAACAACGTTCTGGGCGCGTAATGACAGGATAGTCTACTATTGTGGTAGCCATCCGTGGCTGGGCGCGCTCTAGTCTCCCACCGTAGGCTCGACTGCCAGTCAGACATTGCTACTTCTACCACATTGCTCTGTCAACTATAAACATTCATTCCTGCCTCTTGCTATTTATTTTACTACAGTCAAATAGTAATATAGGTAAATAATTTTACTAAATATTACACAATTTAATTACCAATTACATCTGCCTGAGTACACTGGTGTGTGTATAAAAGAAGGTAGTTGCAATGTATTAATATGCTTAAAATAATAATCAAACACGAAAACTAACAACGCAGTAGTAAAACTACGTTAATCGCACGTCTTTGCCTATCCTTATTACACTACTCTAAAAACTAACAGGTTATATGAACAAAAAAAATAAAATAAAAAAGTTTACCGTGTTGTTGTGAAAGTCATAACTGTTCTTCCTGTTTGAACTGCAACATCACAAACATCATTTTACACTCTGAACAGGATCAAGACGTACTAGCGGCATACAATAGGACAGCAAGTAAAATAGATAATTAATTGAAAATTCTTTCAGCACTTAACATGAATTCTTTGGACTGCAGTAACTTAATTATCAGTGTTAAATGCAACATAATGTTTACGGACAAGTCTGGGCAATATAGCATTATTGCCAGGACGTCTTTCACAAGTAGTCAGATTAATAAAACTATAGCTGTCGACGATATGTTTACGTCTTACTTTCTTCATAAGAGCACAAGCACTTGATGGAAATTGTCTGTAGCAACACTAGTGTTGAATACTTGAAATAAGACGAGTCACTAGTTCATTTTGACCGCACAAATTCTGTGATCGCTGCAGCAGTTAGGGTGAGGTAATGTATTTTATAAATGCCAGTCTGTTACTATGTGCAGTGAACCGCGACGCGGGGGGAGTGTACAATAGAATAGTCAGGTTGGAAGGGAGAGGGGGCGAGTGGTAAAGGAAGTGATGGAGGTGTACAATGGGGCGGTGTAGCAGGTGGGCGAGGTTGGTAGCACTGCAGCTGTGATCATTGTTGCCACTCTTGTAGTGCGGGTTTACGGCAGGCTGGCCACTATTGTAACGTGCGAGTAATAACGTGTGTGGAGGATTGGCAACCCTGGTCCTCTCTCTAGCTCTAGTGTGGACCAGGAGACAGCAACAACTGGCACTGTAGTACCAACACGAAGAAATAAAAGCACAGTTAACCTGCTATCGTTACTGAGTTACACAACAAAGTAAAAAATATGTATATAATTTTTATATATTAATATTTTTAGATTTTCAATAACACATTTCTTCAACCAATTTGGTTTTTAATTTATCGATAAAAAATTTCTTGAATAACTTTTTTTGTATTGGCTTCCATGAACTATATCAAAAGAGTTATAACAGTTAATTATTTGTCATCCTGTTACGAAGAATACCGCAACACTTAAATACATGCATTAAAGCAAAGTACTACTAACGAAGTAAATAACGAATGCCAGGATTACAAATTTTAAAAATGCTTTTCAGTTAATAATAATACAAAAATATATATAGCCTATACATAATACTGATCTGTTATTAAAGAAAAAAGTCCTCGACTACTTCAGAAAATCATTTTTAAACGTGAAACAATAGATAGTTTGTAGCTATTAAGTTGTCTCTAACAGGCATTATTTCTTCAGTATTCCCAGATTAAATACAACATGATACTGTGTAGCGTATTGTGACATGTACCCGTGTCCCAGCAGCCCAACTGTTGTTTACATGCGTAGCGCCCTGCCACATTACTGAAGCCATCTACTTCACCTGTACTACTCTGGCTAAATATACAATATGTTCCACAACTCGGCACACAAACTAACACAGGTTGTTCCTTTAAACGTCGTACTCTAAATATAATGACAAGTAAACACAAATATGATATATCGTACTTCATTTCTTTCAGCTGGTGTATCCACTTTTGGAGTGGTTTCTGTACATTTGGGTTATAATAAAATTGTTGTCTATTTTCCTTGGGTTGCAAAGTAGTGTAGTTTTTTTTTACAGAGTTTACGAACTTTGTATTTCTGTCTGTATCTCTCTGTATGGGCACACATCTCACGTACACACCAGCTGTTACAATTTTCATGTGCCGGATGTGTGGCTTGATTGCATGTAGTAACAGTAAAACTATCAGGAAGTATGGGCGTTGCAGCTACTTCAGCAGAATGGTGTTTTAGAAATGTGAGCGAGTAAATGTGGTCAGAACTTACCCCTACATGACCAGTCAGGGTAACCACCGTATTTCTCATCGGTCAATTTGAAATACTAACCGGCAGTGAAATATTTCAAGACAAGTGACATGCACTGAAGCTTCACCTACCTACATGTAATATTTTAATTAATACGTTCCAAAATTTTATTTTCCACGTGGTGTATCTCCCTTAATATTTAGCATTCGTTAGGACTAACCAATGAAGCGCTCCATGTGTTTACTCGCGGAGTCGCGTTCTATTTGTCTGATAAATGGAGATAACATAATGAACCTTAACTTTAGTAATACAGCATCTATGTCTCACAAGATACTGTTCCGCGACTAGTGAAATAACACATGTTTTCTGATGTGAGACAGCGGGTGTTCATTGCTCCCGTAGTTATCACTTCAGGATAACCTGCACATTATTGCCTTTATTGTCGTCAGAAATTATATTGACATTATAAATAAGAATACTCGGCTGTGGCATATAAAAATTTTGAAAAACTAATAGTTTCGGCTTTGCAAAACTTATGTGATGCGATTTTTACTTTCTAACGAAATAAACATGTGCTGAGAAGTGAATGATAAAACATATAGGTAATGTGTATGTTAATGCAAATGTAGTTTCTTTAAAGTAATATTGGCATATCATTTCAGTTACTATTACAAATTAAATTTTGAACGTAATATTAAAATAATGAGTATATTAAACGTATATCTTACCCCGAATTCATCGGTATGCAAATAGAGGGGGATGTAGTAACGTGTAAACCTATCTGTTAAAATATTGTTATCTTGAGGCATAGAGTCGATAGAAGAAACTATTTGGGCGCAGTTCCCTAAAAATTGGTCAAAACATTTACAAGTGGCGTTGATTCTGAGTTGAGATTCTCGAGCTCCATGAGGCCTCTTGAAATCTTTTAAAAATGTTGTATTTTATTCACATAATTGTAAAACAACTAAAAACCTACCACGGTTTTTATTGCCGTTACATTTCACATTTTTCATGCCACTACTAATCTATATTTGAGACTGCCGTCCTGTAGTTTAAATAATCAAACCTGCCGTTGCGTAAACTATCTGGTAGATTTCTTAAAACAATAAGCCAACGAAGAGTACACCAAAAACCAATCATCACAATCGTAATTAGTTAACACATAGAAATGTTTCTGATCTCTGCGTTGAAAAATGTCATATTAGAGAACTATTATAGATAGTATATAAAACTTATTTTCAAGCTTTCATGAATAAATAATTAAAACTTAAATATAAAAATTAAACAAAAACCCGACTCACAGGATACTAAATATAAAATCGATCAGACCAGTAGGTCTGCTCACATTTACAAAAAGTACTAGAAAAGAGCTGATGATATTTTAACAGCTCAAAATATTTCCTTGAATCACAGCTAAGAATACTCTTGATCAAGTCAGCTTTCAAACAAAAAAAAAACGCATCAAAATTGGTCCATTCGTTTAGGAGCTACATGTTACAGACAGACACACAGATAGACAGATAGACACGTCAAACTTATAACACACTTCTCTTTGCGTCGGGGGAATCTCTCGTTTATTTCAAACAATTGCAAATAACTCAAATACTTTTTAACCAAATGCTTTGAAAAAATTTCAGACAGTGTACAGTCATACGATACACAATTTAGCCAGAGCGTTTTAAAAATAATGTACCGTCTGCGAGCAAAAAATTATTTTGCTTCAGTTTGGCTTATTATCACAACAAATGTGTACTATTTCGGGGGCAAAAATCTAAAAATCAGTTTGGTGTATTGCAAAAGGAAAATTCATATACAAACATTGATATATTAGTGTTAAAACTGCAAAAGTAATTTTTGATATAAGTATTAATTTGCATTACATAAAAAAATTTTTTAGAAGCCACTGCTAAACTAAAGAGCGAGGCACTAAAAAGAGCTTCGTGTTATATTCCACTAAAAAAATAAGTATTGATAATGGATTTGGGTTTGTTTGCACAGACATAAGACGTGATGCATTTGCAAGGGCCGTGGTGAAAGTAAGGTAGTATTTAGCGGAGCAAAGTGTATGCTATTCTGTTATGGAATGTTTATGACAGTTTATAAAAAGCCGTGTTTTGTTAATTATTTGCTTGTATCGTGCACGAAAGCCTCCGGAATTTCGTGACAGGAACATAGTGGTTTAAACTGTTCATGTACAGTATGTAGTTGAGGTCCCGGCTTGTAATCCCGGTCAGGTAGGTGAACTGTAATGTTATCTCCCGAGTTCAGTACTGGGAGTTTTGTTTTCTCATATACATACTGTGGAAGGCCACAGTGAACGACAGCAGTGGATGTGATTGGTTCTTCCTGTCTCGCTCAGCAGTCGTTGGTCGTTATATGCATACTTTGTTTGCACTTTATATATTTCGAATAACTCGTCGGTCATTACAATTACTTAAGTTCATGTGGCTTCACAAATAAGAGAAGAAATGCCGTTACGTCCGTTGTAAGTGAACGTAAAGTTTAATCGTTTACGAAATAGTTTTTTGGCATTGGAGTACAAATCACGATTAAAAATAATTTAACTTTTCTCAATTTGCGTACAGCCACTAGCATGCTGGGTAGACATTCACGTTATACGAGTGTAAATGTGCTACTTTTGCAAGAAATATGCCCGTGAGAACGAGGCACGAAGCCGACACTTTAGTAAAGCAGACATACAGGAATGTTTGACTTGAATGCTGTTCAGTTAGAACCCACTGGCGAGTGGGGCAGGTGTTCTGCCAACCTCTGCCAGAGGAAGTATACAGCGTCAGTGGAGCGAGGGTAATGTGGTATTATACTCAGGATGTCACACTGCCTCCACTTGCCAAGGTCAGACCCGGTACTGTGGCCTCTCTTGTGGCTGCTGCAGATGAATTACAACTGAAATATTATAACAATATTGTGTTGCCTCACGCTGTCTCTAAAGATGTGTAGAAGACAACACAACAGAAACGATAAGATGGTGATAACACGATATCGTGTTGTAACGATATATAGAATAGTGATTTATGAAATACATAAAATAAGAAGAAATATATTATTGTTCTTGTAATAGTAAATAATACTTTCTAGTTTATAGATTCCAAAATTTCTTGAGAAATTGAGTTTGTTATTTACTTCAATTAAAGTATTTCAAGAGCCAACAAAGTTACAAAGATATGTGGAAGCTGAAGGTTAAACTGCACGTAATTGTTTTTATATTACCGTAAAGGAATTCACTTTTAAAGCACAATTCATCCCCTACGAAAATACTACAATTTCATAGAGCTGTTGGTATAATAAATTTTTCCGTTTGTAAAATCCTTATATTGCACTATTTTACAGCTTAAAACATCCAAATATCTCGGAGCTATCGTTCTTGTGCTGTAGTGTGGGTACATTTGTCTTCTCATAGTCCTGTACGCTGTACTACAGCTGATATTACACAGTAGTACACTATTCCTCTCTGGTCTGTGTCATAGTAGCTGTTATACCAGCTAGTACACTTGCGACCTAGTCGCGTAGTTCATAACCAGTTTTGTTAATAGGACCTGGCCTAGTTTCCACACCAGCTTTCGCAACTGACCAATCAAAGTGCAGTTACACATAGTACAGTCATCCACATTCAACAGAATATGTCCTAACCTACGCTAACTACGGAGGAGTAAGAGGTCCCCTGGGGAAAAAGTGCACCTCAGGTTTTACCACTGACTGTACGCCTAGACATGCCTCGCACATTCAGAGGCAGCACGCTTTGTCACGACTGTACTGAGATAAGACATGCCCTAACTACTAGCTACCTTCAACTATTGAAGGTAAACCTGCATATACACTGCAACATACCTCGACAGATATTAAGTTCTAATTACACAGTTACAAGCTAACTGCTCGCACCTCCTGTGTATCGCTTGTTGCAGATCTGTAAGGCTCCAATTATTTTCGCTCATTTTCTCGTAAACCGTTCAATTGAGGGCGTTGGTGACATGGCGACATTGTTTGTTTATTGCAAACTGTCTCATTTAATAGACAAAAACGTATCGGTCAAATATTCTGTGTAATAAAGTCTTGTCCAACTCCACTCTATTAAAAGTGAAAAGTATACGAAACGATTTTTTTTTTTCGCAAAGATGAAACATTTTGTTACTAACCGCACGCGCATTATTTATCGCTTCTGCCTTTTGGACATTTTAATAAATGTTGTGTTTTCACGCGAATTCCTCTATCCACATTTGACGCACGCGTCATCTTGTATTGTATAACTTTACCTCAAATTCCCAAGGCATAATCTTGGAAAGTTTCTAACATACTTTACAACTATGTTCAGGAGCGCTGAGCGGGTATACATATGTTCCTATACGTGTATTGATGTTGGGGGGAGGGGGGGCGGGTGGTCGTATGTGCGGACATGCGGTAGTACGTTACTAATACCGATCATGGCAGTATTATTGTGTGTTGAGGTAGTTTTTATAAGCGACAGCTAGCGTGAGCTGAGTTACGTAGTTGCATGGCTTGAAAGACCCGGTCAGAATTATTTGTTACGTCAAACCCCGCGAACTTGTACTGCTTCCAGTTAAAAGCTTGTGTTGTGTTCAGATATAGGCGGGCTTGCTAGTTTGTAGTGTGGAATAATTTCCTGAAGCCAAGTCCTGTGCATCTGTGTTATCTTACCCTAGTATTGTACAAACAATAGCATCCACTGCCTTCAAGGGTGACGGGAAGTGAGTAAGTTTTAGGATGTAGTAAATACTGTTACAAGTTGAAGACAAAACTTAAATGTGGGCAATGGGGAACATGCGTGTGTCGGGTATTTAACTAAAAACGTTACCAGCATTTAGATTCATTGCTAAATAACTTGTAAACTTAATGCCGAGACTTAAAACAACATCTAACATGTAAAAAAACGTCGCCGTAAATGTAAGAAATTCAGACATTTTCAAACGGGATGAGAACGCTCTGTGATTGGCTTGACGTCACTAGGCGAAATTCGTTTGGCGGGAAGCCACGTTTTCCTAGTCGAGGCAAGGCCAGTTACGTTGTTTATGGCGTCGGTATATTACTTTAGGAGTTACAAAACTACTTGAAGCCACAACACGTTCGTGATGAAGCCTTTTAAGCGTGTAGTACGGTGGATATTATCTGGTGGTGAGTTGTGTTACACAATATGCGTTTAATACGAACAAATACGTGTAGCTAATGGTTTGCACCATTTCAGGGCCGCTCAGATCTCGCCTGAGAGAATGTCAAGTGAAATGCGATTGTGGCGTGAGATTCTCACTAAAATATTAGTCGTTCTTCGATACCGTACTTAACATGTTAATAATAGTTTAAATAATCACTAGCTTATTCACGTACCATTTTCGTAAGACGCTTCCAAAAGCTGAACAGCTTCTTTTATACTACGATTCTGCTCGATTGTTTGCCTCTCGCGTAGTAAATAATTCTTATTTTATAAATTTTATGACTTACTCTTACGTTCCTTATCTGGAAATAGGATATATAAAATAATAAACGTAAATAAAAATATGAGGAGTGCAATGGTTCCTTTCTATGTGATTGGTCGTAACCACGCTTACATTTTTTAAAATATATTTTTACTAACTACGAACGTTAACTCAAACTTGGAATATCTCCTAATTGTACGCCTGCTTGGGTTTTACTTGTGATGCCTCGAGTTTAAATAGCGCTTAAGTTTGTGTTTAGGTCACTCATCAGATTACATTTCACAAAAAAAATTAATTGTAGAAATATCATGTATAGAACCTACGTCAAAAATATAATGTGCAAGCATTGAAGACAAAAATATAAATTATTGTAGTGATGAATCGCAGTTTTGCCGAATAATTTATATCCACTGCTTTGCGTAATGTTTCACGTTTTCGTTCAAGAACAAATAACTTCCCGATTATATTTAAGTACGTATTAGAACACTTACGTGCTATATAAGATGTGAACATCTTTCGTTTTGCGCCAAGTCGAGATTACTTTAACTTTCTGTCATACTTCTCGCGACGTGCGCACGTTTGCTATGTGTGGTAGGCAGCTAGCGGGCCGGATGACGTCACAGCGGGCGCCATGCTGAAGCCGAGCGTTTCGGCGGGCTTTTTAAATTATGTTACGTTTTTCGCCGATTGTACTGGAATCAACGCATAGAAATTAAAAATAAAATGTGATTTTTGCTTTAAAATGCCTGCGGAATCGAATTAAAATATAAAAAAAATTGCGTATGTTCCCCATTCCCATGAGTTCTTTTGGGATAGAGGTATTATAATTAGAAATAAAAGAGTTGAATTAAGTTATTAATTTACTAGCTCACAAAGCTTACAAAAACACTAAACAGCAGTCAACTATAACTTTCACAACACAATTAGTTATACACACAATTACTCCTGTGTCACAGACTGCTGGGGATAAGGCCCCAAGATGTCCGGTCTGACAACAGTAATGGTTGCTCCAGTGTCCACAACCATGCGGCATGAAACATTATCCAGACTGCCCTCCACTAGGATCGCATTAAAATCTTGTTTCACTTAGAGTACTTGAAGAAATACTGGGGCCTTAACTCCCGCAGCCACCGCCCTTCGCCCCTTAAGACCGGTGCTTACATGTTTCCCGACGGCTGTCGAGATCGGGCAGCTTCATCCTGCTTTTGGTTTCTGTTTTTCTGTAGCCATCGTGGACACTGGGCTCTTAGGTGTCCAGGCTCTCCACATTCCCAACAGGATGGTCGCCCCTGCTGTCGAGGGCGAGGTGTAATCGGAGTGAATTTGTTCTTAATTGCATTCATTGTGGTTTCCATTCTCTTCAGGATGTTCTCTAGGCTGTTGTCTCTCTCGTCGCCTGACAGCGCGACTGCTTGCACAGCACGCCGAGTTGATGGCCCTCTTGCAGATTCGACCTCCAGTGCTCTGGCCAGGGCATCCTGCATAGCCCTAGGGGCGGCCAGACGCACTGCTTGGCGCACCTCTGCATCAGCAATGGCATCGACGAAGAAGCCGACTGCTATGATATCTCGTGCCTGTATTTTGGGCACCCCTCGGGTGACAAATGGGCGAGTCGCACAATGTCCTGCCACAACTCTTGCAGTGGCTCCCCTGATCTCTGGGTGCGGCTCCTTAGTTGGGCATGGTGGGCATGTCTCAAGTACTTGTCTCCGAAGCGCAGCTCCAGTGCAGTAACTAGTGTAGAGTATTCCAGACGTTGTTGTTCTGGAAGCGACTGGAGTATACTGAGGGCAGG
>PNEQ01130566.1:0-22948 GCA_003012365.1 Medauroidea extradentata | reverse complement strand
GGCTCGTTGCTGGTCAGACCAATAATTTATGGTTGCCACAATCTCGAACTGATTTTGGTACTCTCGCTACGAAGTCTGGCCATCGTAAGGAGCAGGCTTGACAGAAATCCCCTTTCCAATATTCGATGCAGGCACACTAGATACACAAACATGTTGCAGCCCATTTTCTGCCTGGTTGTGAATCACACTACAGCCTGGTTCTAACTTCGTGGTCTTCTCTTCACCGTCTTCGGGTGTTGGTTCAGCACTGACCATCTCCTCTCCGGTAACAAGATGGCTACCTTCCTGACGCTGACGAAAGTCTTGCCACTTGTTTCTTAGATCACTTATTTGCTGTTCTACCTTATCTTTTATGCTGTCTACCTTCGTGTCCATACTGCCTATCTTCACATTCATATTATCTATCTCTGCCTTTACACTGTCTCCCTTATCGTTCATAGCATCTATTTCCTGGTACACCATTTCTTTTACACTGTCTTCTTGCCTATTTACATTTTCATTTACACTATCTACAAGATTACTAACATTCTCATTTTTCTTATCAACATTTTCATTTACACTGTCTATTTTTTTTGTCTACACTATCTATTTTCTCATCTACATTTTCATTTACAGCACCAATTTTCTTATCTACATTTTCATTTACAATGTCTTTGACTGAATTCATTTGGCCACTAAATTGGCCACCCATTCCCTCAATGAGAGCTTTTAGTGCTTCTATTTTAGCTGACATTCTTCTTGTAATCATTCACATTTACAAATGAAAATTCAACTTTAAATTTATAAAGTGGTTCAATTTAATTAAGTAACAATTGTGTGCAATGATTTAATTTACAGAGTTAATTATTAAATAAATTTATGCCTCTATCCCACTTCTGACACCAGTGTTACAAGTTTATGACAAAACTTAAATGTGGGCAATTCCCATGAGTTCTTTTGGGATAGAGGTTATATAATTAGAAATAAAAGAGTTGATTTAAGTTAATGATTTACTAGCTCACAAAGCTTACAAAAACACCAAACAGCAATCAACTATAACTTTCACAACACAATTACTTATACACACAATTACTCCTGTGCCACAGAACGTTAATTAACTTTGACAATTAAACCACAAGAATGTTTACCATTAATCAATTAAAGACTACAAATCACAATAAAATTCAGTCATATATCCAATCAACAGTCTCTCTCAAGTAGTGACAGTGTACAACCTTAATAGTCCGCAGTGGTCTTCGGTTCGACTCACGTCGCGCACCTCCTCTTCGCCCGTCATCCCGCCGCAGCAGTCCTCTTGGTTCGTCCAACACTGCTCCGAAGGTAGCAGCCTGCCGCCTCACAGTATACTCTGACGTCACCAAGATGTCTTCCCCAGTTTCTCTCCACAAGCATAGCACCTTCTTCTAGCACGACCAATAGCGGACTGTCCCCGATTTTGTCGATTCAGCCCTTATGTACTCCGGCCAACTCCAGGGGTTCCCCGAATTACATGGGTCTAAAAATAGACATTACCACATATTTCGGACATAACTTGAGTCACGTAGGCCGCCCTCGTAGGGTTAAGACGCAGTTGGGACAGGTATCGATGACATAGCTTTGGCGTGACTTCCATCACGTAGCCGCCGGGCCTATAAGCCAACGGCCAGGCCACAAAGTGTTACGAAACAGCCTCCAGGTACATGGCACGCAACAATACTCTGTTATCGTCTTCGGTGTACTGTCAGAAATGTGATGAAACATGTCGCCAACCAAGAAGATTTTCTCTGTATGTTCTGCGTGCGAAGTTTATAAAGCGCACGTTAATTTCGCAATATATGAGGTCTGTGTGTTGCCAGCCATTTGGCACTGAATCAGACTAAGTCTTCTGTTGTGATAGGCGTAATTGTACAACGCTAATTCATATGCTTAGTGAACGATTAGTGTGGCGTTTACTAAGCATAAAATGTGCTGTTTGTTAAAGGCTGCAGATGGCTGTTTTTAATTCGGACAGTTTTATATCCCTTTGAAGTAAAGTGTCGATGTGTTCTGTTATTTCACAAAGGGAACTTGACGTTGACAGTCACACGTTGTCATTTACATTATTTTGCTGCGTTTGCCACCCGCTGCGTTTGCCACTCGCTGCGTTTGCCACTCGCAATGTTTGCCACTCGCAGTGTTTGCCACTCGCAGTGTTTGCCACCCGCTGCGTTTGCCACTCGCTGCGTTTGCCACTCGCAGTGTTTGCCACTCGCTGTGTTTGCCACTCGCTGCGTTTCCCACCCGCTGCGTTTGCCACTCGCTGCGTTTGCCACTCGCAATGTTTGCCACTCGCAGTGTTTGCCACTCGCTGTGTTTGCGACTCGCAGTGTTTGCCACTCGCAGTGTTTGCCACTCGCAGTGTTTGCCACTCGCAGTGTTTGCCACTCGCTGTGTTTGCCACTAGTTTGGGTGTCTACATGATGTGGTGTGTCTCGTGATTACTGCAGCCGTATACAATAATTCTTTGTCAACTGTTCCTCGTTAGAAGAACAATAACTGTAATTAGGTTACAATAATTGTAGAAGACAATTAAGGCTTTTATCACGCCATGTCGTGCTCCAAAATGTTCATTATTCACTGAATCAGAAATAATAAAGCGGCTTATCTCCTCATTAAACTCGGGGAACAGACTTGTGCGTCACAAAGAACCATTTAAATTGTCTGGCAGTTGAATAGTACGTAATATCAGTGAGTGTATCTATGTCAGGTGCAGTTATTGTGAGACCAAGTGTACTTAGTAGAGTGTGTTCGTTGTCTATATCTGGAGTTGTATTGCTTCTACTTGAACAGTAGTTATACTCTGTCCACTCTAAGGTTGCAGCAGAAATAAACAATTCTAACGAAATAAATAAAAGCAATTTAATTATATATTGTTTCCTTACATTGTTGTTGTGACGTAGCATATTTACCTTGCATTTTTCAATATTTCAAATGAAATTTACGGTATGCAAAAAAGTTATTGACATCCACTTGGATGAAGTAGCTACAACATTAGAATGGATAGAGTATAGCACTGGTCGCTTGGCAGCGTGGCGTAGTACTTCAGGGGACCGGCTATCACACGCTTCACATGCTTTATAACGTGTTCATATGTTGTTTCTACGAAACTAACCTATATTACGCCAACCTAATATAACAAAACACTCTTCGTACAAGGACGAATGTCACTGTAAACACACCGTGCTCACTAATGACATTGTTTGTTAGGTAAAACCTGTCTGTGCATACCACTGTGCTTCACAATGTACGAGTAGCTAGGATATACGTACAAGTCACTTGAAACGCGATCTGAACTTTGCTATTGGCTGTTCAGATTAAACTGAGCACTACTTCCTATATTGCGTTAGCCATTATACCTCCATCTTTACTATCTGAAAAACGAAAACTTGCATGTAACTAAAAACTAGTTGAACTCTCAATACTTTACTTATGTAGTCCCAATTTATAAATGTTTTGATTATCTTAAGTGTGGGGCTGTGAACCACCTATACAAACTTTTCGTCAATAAAACTATATAATATAACAATTATTTTGAAAAATAAATAAATAAACCTGACAGAATTCCTCTGGGATTGCTTTTTTTTTTCTATTTCTGTTTGTGTTTTATGTTTGTTTTTTCTTGTTCGTTTTAGTACTTTGTCATTCAACACATGTTTGATCAGCAAAACATGAGCAATGGCGTATATCCACAAACCAATACATTGTAATTGTAAACTCCCATGGCAACAAACATATAAAAATGTCATAATTGTGTGGCCACCTCATAAAGTAAATATGTATCAGTGGGAACCTTGCACGCTAGTTCAGAGCTTGGCTCGTTGAGGCGATGTGGCATTTGATGCGCGCTTCAAGGTCGACCTTATAGCTGCGTTACTTCTGAGTGTCTGACACGCAGCTAGGATACAGCCAAAACGTAACTATGAAACAAAACAGTAACTCTTTATTGCTCGTTTTTCTGATCTGCATGGGAAATTGTGTTCTCTGGAATAAAAAAAATCCTATGCTAGATTCATAATGTACAGGGCCTTGCCTACCACGCACTTAAAATGCGTTGAGGCGTGTTCGTAAATACGCTTTTTAACGAAACTATTCCATATGTACCAATTTTGTCAATGCACGAAAACAAAATATAACTCAAACGATGACGGGAGGGTAGTTTCAAAGCATCACGTCGATTAGAAAAATCGTTTCGGAGCCCGTCAAGATGGCATAAAACATTTTTTCGAATGTGTTATATCTGACAAACTATTCACGGGATTCGTGTTGAACTATTCTAGAAACAAACAATGGACTTTTATTAAAACTTTCCACCAATAAAAAGATGGGATCACCACTGAAAGAGCCAGTCAGTCGAGTGATCTGCGATATACGTCACTCGGGATAAAGTGAGCCTTAGAAAGTTAACCTTTGAAAAATGTCACTGGCCATTGCTGCATACAAATAAACATTAACTATAGTTGCTGTACTGCTTGCATGGTTGGCAGCGAAATTACGCAATATAGTTCCGTGTATTTTCTTATCTTAATACATCAATATTGAAATAAAAGCAATCGAAATCGACATTATTGTATTTTATATTTTATTTAACAAAGTGTATGGATTTATACTGACTGTACAATTTATCTTAGACGAGCGACCGTTAAGGTACTTGTTCAGAGAAGTTAGAAATTTCCCGTTGTTAGCCGTTATACGTGGAAAGATGCGAAATTGCTGAAAGTAGAACTTCAGCGGGGCTTTCTGAGTGCTGCCTTGATCCTGACCCGCCTATACCACTGCACGTTGTCTTAGTGTCTTGCGGTAGAGGCGATACCGCGCCAGATGAGCCGGTCAACATCGCCCTTGGCGCCGTGCCTCACTCACACCAACATACGACCAGTAGGCGGGCGCCTTAGTAGTAATTAGAGCCAGATGGTGTCTCTCTGTGTTCTAATAACTACGACTGTCACGAATATTTCAAATTAGAAGATTTTATGGTTATGTAATGTAGTGTGTATCTGCCTGCGATGCTGCATATTACAATCCATCAGTGTTATATCATTGGTCTCTTAAATCCTGCGTTTAAAGTCGATTGTGTGCGTCTCTGTTTCACCATTATCTGATAGTTTCATCGACAGTTTGTTAAAGCTTGTGTAATTGATGAATGTATCATTCTCTGTGACTATATTTATTATTTCACCCAGAGAGCCTTGTTCGGCCGGAGCAGCTGAGGAAACGAGTATTGTCAAGTCATGTTATGAAATGTTGTGACGTCATATCCCGCCACGCAAGCATGAGTCTAACCTGAGTCTAGTGGATTCTACAGCATGGGTTAGTCGCTAGTGAAGACATTTCATGATCATCTGAAGTGTCTAGATTCAGCTCTTCAACAAGTGAATGCTGCCAACCTTACCGGTACCCAAGAAGTGCTACCTGGTCCAGCGGCAAGAATTTACTGATAACTGACGTAATCGAAACAAACCCCAAGAAAACTGAAGCTACTACCGTCTCTGGTTTGTACGTGATTTGTGCGTGGTTTTGCAACATTTTCAAAGTCTATTCAAGAACTGACGAAGTCAAAGTGTTGGTTCCTTGAGTGTGAACATGTTCAGAAGTAGTCTGAGGATTTTAAAGCAGAGTGAGAGAGCGAGAGATTTTGGTCAGTGCTTAACATCGAGGTCTTCAGCGCTGGTGAGGGGTGACATGATGTGAGAATGGAGCAGTGTCGGAATGAACGGGCGAGGGAAACGGGAGATCCCCGAGAAAACACACCGACAGCGACATCGTCCGGCAAGATTCCCACATGCGATAATCCGGGGACCGACCCCGCCTGGAAGCGAACCCGGGTCGCCTTGGTGGGAGGCGAATGGTGTGACCATCCCGATTTTAAAGCAGCAAATGTGAATTAATTGTGTAGACAGACGCAAGTGATTCCGGTATCAGAGTAGTGTTATTAAGTACTGAATGGGAAGGAGAGGCCTTCTGATACATTTGAGTAAAGTATTGCACAAACCTGACAGGAACTATGTACCACGTAGCTTCTAGGCGGGGCGAAGACGATGTAACATTTCCACTCGTACTTCTACGTAAGACATGCATTCAGAGAACTGATCATGCTTCATGATACTAGATACTACAATGTCAAGAACCCTGACTGCCAAATATCCAGCTGGATTCAAAACCTCCACTAGCATGCCTAAGAAATACAACAGAAGCCTGGGCGCCTTCACAACACTGCAGTGTGACTGAGCCACGTGAAACTTCCTGCTACAACTGTTGAACGCCAGGAGATGATTGGTTGCTATAACGGTCGCCTGCCCACGTCGACGAATATCTTCAGCCGTTACAAGTTTAGTTTTCGAAAACTGCTCAGCACGCATAAGTAGGCCTAATGTCTGCTACGGAATAGCATTTATGAAATGAGACTCAGCTCATCCATATACATGTAATATTTACTATCGCGCTGTTGAAAATGGTGATAATGAATGGCTTTGCTGTTCTTTTGTATTGAAGGGTTTGGTGGATGAAGCGGGCATGTTTCATTTGTTAACTTCTGAGAAAAAACGCAATTTAAAGCTCTTCCAACTTTATGAATCTTGATGATTTGCTTTACATATGCTACGAACAAATTAAAAGTATTGTGAAGTTTAAACACACCTTGGAAATTTTTCTTCTAAATAATTTTTATTGCGTGTTTCTAAGAAGTTAACGAATGCGACATGCCCCCTTCATCCACCAAGGCATTCAATTATGAAATCTTGGCGCTGTATGTTTTAAAACGTGTAGACGTGTACAGCACACATTACCTTTAATATTACGTGATAAAATGATTGCGTCAGCAGTGAATAGAGGCTAGTGATTGGCGGGAAGACGGTACGCCAGTTAAGCCACACGCGCTTATAGGCTAGTGTGAGGTTGATGCGTGTGCTATGTCGTCCTTATCGCTTCCACTCTTCTAGACGTGGATGGCACAACATACCTCCACCTAGGCGGCCACCTAAACAGTCAGGAGTACCAGCCGTGAAGTGTTGCCTGACTGCACCGAGATATATAATAAGGGCGACAAATGACTGTCTATTTAATGCCTTTCAAAGATGGAGACAAATGATGTAATGAGATATTGTGTACATGTGTCCTCGTAGTGGTATGCTGTTCCTGAAAACAAACAATAAGAAAAGAAAAACAATCTATTTGACGAGCCAAAAATAACTTACAAAAAAAAAATAATTGTGTAACTGTACAGAAAATAAATACATACGAAAAATCGATAACCAAGAGAATTGATAGAGTGGTTCAAAAGGAATAAACTAGTTTTAAATATTGATAAAAAAATTATACCAAATTCGTAACAAGAAAGAATAACGAAACTGAAATAAACGTAAAATTTAATAATATTACAATCCAAAAGGTAACAACAACATTTTTGGGACTTCACATAGATCCTAATTTAAACTGGAAAGAGCAAATATTACACCTATAAAATTTAGGTGCATCATATTTTAAGCTTAGGTAACTATCTCAAATTAAATAGAAATACATGCTGCGAATAGTCTACTTTTCACATTTTCATTCTCTGATGTCATGGATACTATTTTGGGGAAACTACAAATTCCAATAAAATATTTACACTCCAAAAATAGCAATCAGAATAATCGGCAAAAGGACAACAGAGTTACGTGCAGAGGGTTATTCAAAGAACTAGATATATTTGTATTAGTATCTCAATACAGTTTTGTAACGAATAATAAGAGAACATTCAGTATAAATAGAAGTATACATAGGCATAATACTAGATCCAAAATTGACCTGCATATGCCATCCACCTCTCTATTTAAAAAAAAAAAAGTGCATTCTATAACATGTTAAATGCCCTGTCTGAAGATTGTAAAATATTATGTAATATAAATAAATATGTATTCATAAAAAATTAAGTAATTATTAACGACACATAATTTCTACGCTTATAATATCTAAACCACTGTAAATCCTTAGAAACCTTGTAAATTATTATCTTTCTTTTACTACCACTAAGAACTAGGCTACGGCGCATATATATTCGGAATAAGATAACCAATTTTGTAATTGTAATTCTCATTTTGTAACAATTATTTCCTCAATTACGTTAATTCACTAACTGTAAACTGTTACTAAATTAAATTTTTCTCTTTTTTATTGTTATTAACATTAGAAATTTAATAATAGACTGTATGATATTATCAAATAGCTCTAGAAGTGTACTTTTTGTATGTATTGTCTACATTTATAACAAATGTATCAGGTATAATTTGAAAATTTTTACCTACTCCATATCTCGGCCATTATGGCACATTGTAAGATGCCAACAGAGTGAAAATTGAAAAATAAATAAATAAACCAAGCTAACTACGAAAACTCAGACACCGAAATGAAGACTGTACAGGCAACAACTCAGGCGATGACAACGTAACACACATGACAAGATGTCTCAACAGTGACGTCACAAACACAAGCCTAGACGAGACAACTATGAAAACATACAAGAAGACAGGAGTTCCTCTCAGACAAGCCAGTCACGACAGCGAGGGAACTAACATTGCAACTGCCTGAAGACATAGTTGAGATCATGTTGATGTCGAGTATTATTAACAGCACTTGCAGTTCCAACCAATATATCGCCTCCTACATGCCACAGTCTACTTTCACAATAAATATTGTGTTTTAAACATTACAATTCTTTTCCTGCAGCTTTTTATACATCTATTGTGTAAAATGGGGCTATATACAGCATTTTCACTAAACATTACAATTCTTTTCCTGCAGATTTTGTTATATCTATTGTACAAAATGGAGCTATATACAGCATTTTGACACAAACAAAACTTCATTTCTTACGTTTAATGTAGTTTTAATTAACGCATGACCTGAATTACTGTTATGTGCTGTAAAGTAGTTTATTAAAATACTTTTTTTAAAACCAAACAGTATTTAGATAATGAAACTTTTTAATGGTGCACATACTCTTAATTTTTCCAACACATTTTCACTCTGTTGGTTACTCAGCTCGTGCTAAATTCTATCACATGCTATTAGAAGATATGAGGCACATTTCGTATGACACATGTAGATTCATAATTGAACACATTAACTTTATTAGTGCAGTTAGTGTGTTGAATCTACGTTGTAACAACCGTAAAGATATTTTGAAATTGTGTATTAATTAATTTAATTTTATATAAACTTACCTTTTTAGTTCTTGTGATACTTAAATTATGACAAACTTAATAAACAGAATTGTTTTTGTGAAGTCGCTAAATTTTTGTATAATATCTTTTCCACTTTTCTAATTAATCATCTAATTCTAAATTTTCAAACAATCTTAACTGTCTGTTATTTTCGGCAATAGTTAAGTAACATTTATCAAATCAACATTACAAAGCGAGTCGTCTTATGTATGAGCTTTAAACAGATGTCTACATGATATAGAGTTGAATGCGTTTGATAATACCCTAATACCTTTCTTCTGCAAAACGTTTTTTTTACTAGGTCTAATAGTTTTTACCCCAGACTTCAATGCCATATTTCACAACTGTGGTGAAAAAAGAAAACATTTTACTTATGTTAATGTCTTATCAACGTTTTCATTAAACCTTATTTAACGTAAGACCAGTATATGATAATTTACTTACTAACGCGCGTTTAGTGTAGGTAAATCTATTATCGATGCGTAGACCTAGATATTTACATAACTTGCTTCATTTAATATATTGTTCTCATATTCATTCCAAATGGCACCTTCAATGGTATAATTTGATAATTCTATAAATTCCGTTTTGGATTACAGTGTCTGTGATTCACTTCTCAATTTTAAAGATCCCACGTATTTATCGCAAATGTTGTTGGTAATTCTCTTACGTACAAAAGGAATAAGACAGTTAACACATTTCTACCTTAAGGCGACCGCCTACTCAACGCTTCAAATGCGTTGCAGCGTGTTAGTAAACAGGTTTTTTTCTACGAAAATATTCCACGTGTGCCCATTGTGCCAACGTACGAAAAGAAAACAAACTTCAGACAAGGTCAGAACCTCATTGTTAAGACGCCACGCTAATTAAAAACACTGTTCTTAAGTCCTCCAACATGGCTGAAAACAGCCTTTTCAGACTTCCGTACTTCGAAATGTACTAACCGGATGTGTGTGAAACTCAAATTGCGACTTGCACTGAACTTAGTTGCTGAATTTCCACCAATAAAATTATATGGTCACCGCTTATTGTCCCATAGTAAAAACAGTTCGACGGGAAGCTTGCACGCTAGTTCAGCGCTTGGCTCGTTGAGGCGACGCGACATTTGATGCGCGCTTCAAGGTCGACCTTACTGCTCCGTCGCTTCTGAGCCTCTCACAGGCTGGTAGGCGACTAGTTTCCATTCCGACTATAAATTACCATTATCACTTTTATTTCCAACACACTGTTTCCTATTTAATAGACAAGACTTAAGTTGGTTATGAGCAGCTCCAGTTACGCCCCAATGCTGCAATGTTTCCAACAAAACATGAGATTTATCAGAGCGAATGCCTTGAGCAGGTCACACAACTTGTCATCTGTTGCCTCGCTCTTAACCAGGTCATTAAGTATCATATTTGTTAATTGAAAAAAATAGTAGATTTTTATGTCAGGAACCCACTCTGCTCCCGACAAATGACACTATTTCGTGTCAAATAATTTGCTAATGTTACATACGTGGCTCATACATATACCTTGAAGAATATTGGCAAAGACTTATCTCCATTATTTTACACTGGTAAAATCTTTGTGGTTTGGTTTGTACGAATCGACATACAACGTAAGGTGTAAGATAATGGAAATACTACAGTGAACTTACTGAAATACACAATAAATAAACAGTTTTAGAATAAGTGTGTTTTGTAGATGTAAAGACGCATGCCTTTATGTTACAAATACATTTTTCCACTATTATAGGCGCACATCACCAGAAACCATAAATTGTAAACACGAATCTACGTACCCATGTATTACTTGAAATTAATTTAATCTCTGCTCGTCCTAAGAGAGCCACGGACTTCAATAACTACTATTCCTTGCACCTGTACTGCAGAAAGCCTTTTCAATGACGCAATATAAATTGCTCTGAAGCAGCGTGTAACGAGTGTACAAACACAGGCGTCATATTTTCCTGTATCTCGTGACGTATTTGACGGACTCAGTACTAGAGTTTCCCACATACAGCAGTAGAAATTTGTTCGTCTGTTTCATAGAGGTAATATATAGTAGAGAGAGCATGACGTCACAAATGTGTGTCCAACATGGTCTCGAGAGTTTGGTGTCGTTTATTTATGTTTTATCGTCGTAAAAATGCAGTCGTGTTGTTTGAAACTCATGGCGTACCTTCCAGAATATATATTTAGTCGTGTGGTGTCACCAAGATCTCGGTTCAAAACCTTATAGTAAGTATGTAGCTAATATTTACTTTTTACTTAAAATAGCTGGGTTAAGGAAAACAGTAACCTGGCAAACATTGTTTACATTTTTCGTTCTGAAATTTCTACGCAATTATACTATGCGATTATATGGTAGTATGTTCTCCTTAGTTAATATATTCATATGGTACCAAAATAACCCAACATAGTTGTGAACACTAAGCAATTACTATCTTGGCTCTCAATGTTATTGCAAATCTCCCGCGCATATTTCACTAAAGTCACGTGACACATGCTGAACACACAATTTCGTAGGTAGCTGTATAGAGGATACTCCCTCTACCCTATATTTACTCTAAGGTCTGTTTGCAACAACCTCGCTGTCTACAGTAGTCGTGTCCTGCAGTAACCCACCTACTTCTATGTAAGTTTCAACCAGCAATACTAGGAGAGTCACATCACAAGCTCTGTGTAGAGTACAGGCGCAGTGAAATGTGCTGGTCGCTCGAAGCAAGTAGGCTATATATTCACTAGCAGTGGTTGTGTGAAAGGTAGACTCAAGTACAACAAGGATAGTCGTGACTTATACTACGTGGTGAGTGAGGCAGCTACACGACGACCCCAGCCATTTACACAACCTTGGCGACTGTATGCTGCCTCAGTCTCGCTCACAGCAGGCTACTACTGTTTGGGACAACCTCGCTAGGTAGCGGGATACTACTGTCTGGGACAACCTCGCTAGGTAGCGGGATACTACTGTCTGGGACAACCTCGCTAGGTAGCAGACTACTATTGTCTGAGACAACATCGCTAGGTAGCTGGATACTACTGTCTGGGACAACCTCGCTAGGTAGCAGTATACTACTGTCTGGGACAACCTCGCTAGGTAGCATGATGCTACTGTCTGGGACAACCTCGCTAGGTAGCATGATGCTACTGTCTGAGACAACCATGCTAGGTAGGGGGATAAACTCGCTACATAGCGGATACTACTGTCTGGGACAACCTCGCTAAATATTAGTCTACTGCAACCTCTATAGGTAGCAGTCTACTACTGTCTCGGACAACTTCGCTAAGTAGCGGGCATCTACTACCTGAGGCAACGTCGCTAGGTAGGAGGTTACGACTACCTGGGGCTACCTCGTTAGGTATCGGGCTACTACTCTCTACGACGACCTCGCTACATAGTGGGTTACTAATGTCTTGGAGTCTTCTATTGCGTGAGACAACTTACTTTTACTGAATTATCTTTTCTGGGTAGCAGGTTGTGGCATTTGAAGGGATTTTCTTGTCAACAACACAATTTGGCAATTTAGCCTTATTGTCATGCAGGTATAGGACAATGTGTAATATATATATAACTAAACATTAATTTTCGGTGGTTGAGTTGTATTTATAGGTAACAATGTCAGCCATTTCTAAATTACTGGGATTGGGGTTTATAATTAGTTTCCTGTGTTTTATAGCTGTAACTCACACATTTTTTATTTTATTTTATTTTATTTTATATCGTACAGATTCAGCCTCAGGCTGGTTTACAATTGGTACGTAGTTGAAACTATTCACATTAATGAACAAATATTAATTATGAATATTACAATATTATTACAAAAGAATTGCATTAAACTTATGATTGTAAGCATTACAATGTTTTATAGTATAATTGTAACATTACATTTTTTTAAACAAATAATTACTAAAATGGCAATATTTTGAATAAAACAGACAAATACAAACTAAAAATAAGGGGGGAAATATAAAAATAAAAATGTCAAGAAAAAAATTGCATGGGCTTTCGTAATCATTGTCTATTGTAACTGTTTCTT
Source organism: Medauroidea extradentata (assembly GCA_003012365.1). Taxonomy (NCBI): domain Eukaryota; kingdom Metazoa; phylum Arthropoda; class Insecta; order Phasmatodea; family Phasmatidae; genus Medauroidea; species Medauroidea extradentata. Next base: position 9,712 of record PNEQ01130566.1, on the reverse strand, counting down.
TAGCGGAAAGGACTTATATTTCTCCTTGAAAGTGTGGTGCGAAAGATTTCTTAAACATGTCTAACCCGGCCATGTGTCGCGAGGCTTATTTTATTGTTGGTTGTTACGGGGAAACACGCATGGCGTGGCGGCAAAGTCTCTATTTTCAAAGTTTGTGCACAAGCTTGTACTGCGACTGACTTGCCGCGAGCGTCAGAGGAACAAGACAGCTTACACACACGGTCAGTTGCACGTGAAATCTGCTTCTGACAGTGTATGTACCAAAGAAGTGTCGTGTTTGATTTAGCAGTGTCCGAACCTGTGGTTGATATGGAACTATTGATTTTGGAAGTTAAAGGCGGGTTCGCAATATGGGGCAGCAAATGTAGGAAGAAAAGTGGGAAGATTTATGGGTAAAATTGGATCAGAAACTGAGAGGGTGGAAAAGAAACCTGAAATATGTGAATCGATAGGATGTTGGGGTAAAATAGCATAAGTAAAAAATACTCATTTAACAGGAAATGCATGTTATTGATTATTTTGGTTAAATTAATAGTAGTAGTAATGTGAAGTGAATTAACACCATTGTTAGTATGTCCTATAACTTGCCCTTCATTTATTTAAATATAAATATGACTTGTACTCTATGTATTATAATGAGAGCATGACATACTACTTGTACTTCAAGCAATAAGTATAATAAAAATACAAAGAACGTATCACAAGACATACTGCGTATAGGAAACAACGGTTCTATAGTTACAACGAACGTTCTACACTATTATCAAACCAAATATTATTGAAAGCCATGTTATCATTCACTCTCCAGGAAATTCATCTATGTCAGGATAGGTGTCGTGTGTAGTATCATTAGTTCTTAGATTGTTATAAAAATTATGAAATATAGGTGGAATAAGTGGTAGTAGTTCCAGAATGTCCTTTTCTTTTGATATTGGCAGAGGGCCACGGTATCATACTTGAAGCTTCAAATAAGCGCCTTCTTTTCCTCTGCGAAAGAAACTCTATGACTTAAATGGCTCCTTCTCTTCATGATTGTTCTTGTACGCCACTGTTTCATATTATTTTGTGAATCGTAACCGTCTAACTTTGTGCCAGTTAATTGAATTTCATTCTGTGTCTTCTTGCGAAGCTGCAACGTCTCTTTAAGCGTACCAGCAAAATCCAAGGAGTCTGTATGTGACGGTTCGACAACTGCAAATTTTTTTCTTGCCAACAGAAAGTACTGACTGATACCAGTCTTGTGGATGTGTTATTGGAACTTGCGTCTTCTTCTTTATTTTTTCTCTGTCATATCATGATCAACATCACACTCCATGTGACTGTGACCACTTAATAGGAATTTATGAACAATAATATTTAAGTTCTGGTTTTCCTGCATGGCGAATATAAACATTACAGCTACATGTGAATTTTTATTCTCTCCCACATGTGTCATAGTACAAATTCACTCGTTTCACATTCGAAGGAAGTGATACCAGTTCTTTGAGAACACATGTGACTGTCTGATTTCCCCCATGAGTACCCTCAGCCTCATGCCATATGAAGCATGCACATGGTGAAATTGTATGTTCACAGACACCTCTTGTAAAAGGGCACTGAAATGTTCAAGTATGGCGTGGGAAGACATTGCGGTAAGTCAAACGTATAACATAGCAACGATCCATCGGAAAAAAACAAGTCTCTCATCTTGGTCGCATGATGAACTGCCAATTCTTCATCAATGTCTTCCCTTGCTGTGTTGTTCGTTGCTGCAAATTTTCTTTGGCTTGAAGTACATCACATTTGGCAAGTGTCGACCTTCTGTTCTTTAAGAGAAAGTTATTCTTATGGAAAATCGTTTCCAATTTTCCCCTGGAAGCTGGCGTTTCCTTACCTTTACAGTACAGGTTGTACATAACTTGCAAGTTTAGGTATGATGGTAAAATATTCTGCTACTTTTTTTGCGCGTGTAATGCCACTTATAATGAGGAAATAATGAACTGTGATCTTTAACATCTTGTAGTTTCAACACAGCATATTTGTAACTTGGTGGTATCTTTCCTCTCTTGTCTTCACCTGATATTCCATGATGATTCATTACAACAAGTGTTACGAACATCTGAGACTCATAAAGGGTATTCATGAAACATCCTATGCAAATTCTAAACAGTTTTCCACTTACTCGAAAGTGAAATACACGTGTCAACACTTTGAACATTCCTTTTTCGGGATCTACAGTCCTCTTTTTTATTGTAGCTGGTGACGTCGACTCCACTTGGCTTATATCCCGCTCTCAAAGTGCCCAACATTCGCTAAATATTTCCTCCCGTACTGTATGCTGTCCATCAGTCATTTTATCAAGAGTTTCTTGTGTGTCATGCGGCACATATGTATAGGTTTTGTGACTCTAACTGTAACTGCCTTCCCTGTGGCTGTGGCATACGTTCACCCTGTGTTACGTCTCGTTTTGTTTTCTTTTCTGCCATAGTTTTACAGGAATGGGCACGAGTGCGTACAGAAACACTGACACTGTCTGTTTCTGTGACAACTGTCTTTTTTTTATTTTTTGAAGTTATCACAAAGTTTGTAAACTTATAAACATTGGTGGTTTCATCCTCACTTGTATCAGTTTGTTCTGGTCCATAGTCTGTATGTGTCACTGTCTTCATCTCCAGTAATATCACTACCACTAATGACATTACTTTCTAGTACTATCCCTGTATTATCTTTAGTTATACCGGTTGGTGCGTCACACACAGATACCCCAGTCTAATTACAGTTGGGTACGCTATTTGATACCCCACTGTCTTCATGACCTGAAACACAGTAAATACACACAGTGTATGTAATAAATTATCCTCCCTCTCCTTATCTTCGATGCAACAAATACTTCATTACCTTGCCTGTTTCTTCTTTAGACATGGAGATATCTGGTTCAACTGTTATGTACTTTCTTTATGGTCAGAATTTCTTCATGTACTGATGAAATACAATAATAATTTACGCAATTAATTTATAATAGCTATTATCCTCTCTCTCCTTACACTGGATGCAACACATTCCTTAACAAACTATCTAATTTGTTTTTGTTGCCTTCTGTTAACGATTTCTTGGCAAGTTTCAATACCTTCATTGATCTTGCACGCATCTTCAATATTGTTAACTGACTATCGCAGTGAATTTAAATGTAACAGTACAACTATAATACTATCAATACACAAGCATTTTAAAGCAGCGAGTTAAACTCATAGTAGCTATCCATAGATATCGCAATTATGCATAGAAGGCGGAATAGACCACGTGTGTAACACACTGGGAAAGTATACTAACGAGAGTTTACTGAGTGTGAACAATTGACGCCATCTTGGGTTTTGAAATTTTCTCCTACAGTTTAAATTTAAGTGTTGGTAGAGTAAGGTAACACTACAAAGAGTATTAAAAATGTCCAATGCCAGCCAGCGCCATTTTCGAATATCGCCCGGGACACACGGTCCCCTCCCCCACTTTCTTCTCTCCATTGACCCTAGTCTCGCACTGCTGATATGGATAAGTCTTAATTAATTGTGTAGTTTTGTAAATGGCTGTGAACCAACATGTTTGCATTAAGGTGGAAACTATAAACCTTGATATGCTGTGACTTTCGATAGCCCGACATTGTTCTTGGCCTTTATAACAGACGCCTCAGTCTTGTAATATTCTAGATTGGAGAACTACACTGCAACAACTGGTTGGTAGTTGACACGAACTAAATATTTGTTCTTTAACGACGTGTGTAGCATTCTGAGAGAAAAATTACACTCGCTATAATATAGCCTACATGTGTGTGTCATTATATAAGGAGCAAACTTTCAAAACCAGACATGTCCACCTTATCTAGCTGTAGAAAAAGTGAGTAAACATTATATTTTATAGCAATAACTGAGAATAAACATACCCATTTCAATAAGACATGTGTTGTTTTTTAATGGGATCTGAGTTCGTACCCGTATGTAACACATCTTGTCGATTTAGAAAGGGCATTGTACTAATTTTCTGAATTTTGGACATGTCTGGTTTTGAATTTTTGCTTCTCATATATATATGAGAGAGATATTTATGTGTCAGTGTCTTTTATTTTACCCGTCTGTTGATGAAATCAGTCTTCTTTTGAAATATGTCATTGTCGGCATTACAGTAATGTACTCGTATGTGTTAAATACTGAATTTTAGTGTTTAAATGAAATTATATCAACTGTCGGTGCTTATCACATGTGTGTGTAGTATTCATGTTATTTGTGTATAGCTTTGATCAACAAGTTTAATAAATACAGTACGTAATTGCCGTTAAATTGTTGACCAAAGTTTAAGTATGCTAACGTAATATTTAAAACTTGAGTATGTTAGCACGTTATTTACATAGAAACCAATGTTTGCTTGGTTCTAAAGATTATATAGGAGTGTAGAGCAGTTGCAAACTACCGATATAAGCGATATAACCTCAGTTTTCCAGGAGCCACACTCATATAGCTGTCTTTCTTGTTTAATAACTCGAGCCACCCAGCGTCACAGTACAATTATCCACTCTAATTAGTTTCGCCAAGCCACATTGTTAAACTTTTCCGTAAATTCACGGAAGTATTTACAGAAAAGTACCTGTATATTGTACGAAAGTGGCTTCCGTAATTTTTTGTTTACGGAAGTTTGTCCGTGTTGCCAATTTACGGATGTTTGACCGCCACTTTCCATTAATTTGTGGAAATATATTTATACAATTTTAAATCATGTAGTATAGTGTTTTTTTTAAATGCTGGTATTAATAATCACTATGACTCCTAGAGTTGAGTTAATGTGCATGCACACTGGTGCGAAGCGAAGAGAAGACAAGACAAGCTAAGATATAGAAGCGAAGTGCTGCTTCCTGGTTGTGCACACTATGTCGCGAAGAGAAGAGAAGCAGAGCGACGATAAATACAGCCAAGGACTCGTATCGCGCCTGAACAAAGGGCCTAACAGCCCAGTAAGCGACTGGAGTGTTCGCAGGAGGCCACACACATATTATATTCTCCTCGCTTCACATATCCTGCAGTGGGCGACCACACATGTCACTGCATGGAACTTATCACAGCTGAAATATAAATCGCACTTCTCTGCGTTTCGCACCAGCGAGCATGCACTTTTAAAGTTATTTATTTCTATAGAGTAACATATTTTTCTCATAATAGTACTGATGAAGTTCTGTAAAGTCAGGAAGTCAAAACCAAAATTTATCTCTTATAAAGTTGGTCTCTTACCAATGCAACGAACTCACTCCGTGGCTATCCCAACACTATAGTTCATTGGTTAGAGTGTCTGCCAGGTAATATCAAGGTTGTGGGTTCGAATCCTGGCAAATTCGGAAAATTGTCCAGGGTATGAAATAGAATGTCTAGGTCTCGAAAAAACATAACAAATTATAGTATTTCGCGTTTCTGGAAAATGGAATGCCAGTAATTTAAAGAAGTTAAATTTTTGTGAGGAAAACGGGTTGTCCGTAATTTTACAAAGATTTCTGGACAATTTTTGTCTGTTTTTTTTCCTTCTTAATTTCACGGAAATTTTCTCTACCAGTGCAGTCTTTCTTCTCTTGGAAATGTGTCTCGTGTAGTATTCAAACACCGGAAAGGAAAATATTCATATTGGAAAGTTCCGGTGAAAGAACTTAGACCGCGCATGTAACTGATGCTTGCCTCTATTATGATATTATACTTTGTGTCAAGTTCAACTTAAGTTCTTCCGTTGGTCGTTCGAATGAGACATACGCTCTCTGTTCTTTAGTCCAGCATTTCACCCCACCAAATATTTCCTCCAGGTCATTTGAAACAACAGAAAGGAATGAAATAATAATGTACGCCAGTGGCGGCTCGTGGGTTGTTACCAGGTAGGGCTGCAGTTGCCAAGAGCTGTACAGGCTTGCCCGCTGGTTGACTCTACAGCCACTGACACGCTGATGTGCAGCTGCCCCTTACTACTGAGTGGTCACGAAATATCTGGTAACCGGAAAATCTTTCATGGGTATGGTCTACGGCGCGTTCGTCAAGAGTGTACAGTTCCGACTATCTGCAGTCCCACCTGGAAACAACCCACGAGCCGCCACTGATGAACATTGTTTACTTTTTTTCCGCGATGGTCTGATAACTATGGAGAAAAATTGCCTCATTTGCGCCTGCATAACGTAGAGCTAAAAGCGACTAATCTGCTCGTATGATCGCTTTGTAAGATGAAATATGAAATGATAATTGGGTGGTTATTCAGACAGTCTATCAAGGAACCGTGTTTAGATAACACAAATATGATGAACACATCAGGTACAAACAGACAGTAGCTTAGTTCAGTATATTAATCACCGTACTAGGAGTGTACACAAGGTATCAGCCCCAGAATGTAGACCACAGCAGACACGTGCTGGCCTGGAGAGGACATGAGGCGAGGTCCTACAATGTATAGGCGCTGGAATGAGAAGGGCGGGGGAAACGGGAAAACTCCGAGAAAATCCGGGCGACGACGCCGTCAGACATGAACCCAGATCACCTTGGTGGTAGGCGAGAGGTCTTACCACTGGGCCACCGCGGCTGCAGTACCTCAGTAAACAGTATGAGAGTTTATAAAGGAGCAGACCTGGCTGGTATACAATACACGACTGTCATATACAAGACGACGTATACATACATACCAAGCACAGTAAGGTCGTGAGATAGTGTGATTATCTAGCACACGTGGAGTCAGTCACACGCTCTCATACTGCACACTACCTCAGGTCAAGTTACAAGCAACCTTCAACTAACATCCGCCCTACTGATCTACTTACTGTCGCCTCGCGTACAACATGTACTGTATTATGTTATATTACGTCATTACATGTTATATTTGCAGGGGACACTTTCTAGTTGGCTAGAGGTGCCATAGTTCAGCAGTATGAAGCAGGTGATATTGTACAAACAGAATATGTTGACAAGCGCAGTTATGTTGTCTAAGGCCAGTACACATGGACATGTAGTGTACATATGCCGTGTGTGTGACCATACTACTAACTAACATACAAACATCTTACATTCCTCGATAGGGATGATTAGTCCTTTCTTGTACAACTCGAATATAAACAAATAACCGTTATGCACACGCTGTTGTATTTGAACGAAATTACGTACAAAGACGAAGTATTTTTAAACAAATAATGTCTTACTGAACAAACTAAGTAATTCAAGAAATATTATTTACTCGGGCAACATGGAAGTGAACTTAGAATAGTATCTAATGCCGACAGAAATTCCATTTTTATACTTTTTAATTAGTTTTTTGTACAGACTCAATAAATACTGCACAAATTACCTCAAATATGGTTTTAAAATCTGCACTCGACATATTAATGGTGTACACCGTCTTGTACTAGAGTGATGGTAGTATGAAGTGATAAGTTAATCAGTTAGGATGCTTGCTAGTATGCTGGATAGTGTTCTTATTCTTGTACATGTTTATGTCCACTTTCATGTACAATAAAGATGGCCGCGTGTGTTATGGTCTAGACACTTGAGGCACGTACTGGAGAAGGTAGGGCAGCGCCGCTAATCAGTGGCTTAGCCAAGGGGGCGGGGGAGGTTGGGGTTGTAAACCCCCCCCCCCAATTGCCCGGGGTCAATCGGCTTTCAAGACCTTAGGTGTTACAAGGCCGTAAACCCTCTCATCATCATTGCTCGGGGTGACGAGTTCATCGGTTACTTTACAAAAGTTTACTAAATAAGATAATAATTTTAATTATTGTTTATTAATAATATTTTATCAAATTTGTTTGCTGGCCTTTATGCATCCTGCATAACCAGGCCTATAAATCTATTTACATTACATGTTGTGTATTCCTGCTGCAGTCAGATATGTGAAAAGTATTTACTTATCTCTTCATCGCTAACATAATCCAACCAACATGTTATCTTTAATTTGTGTATTTTATATTAAATCGATTATCGAGTTTATTTTACGATTTCCATTGAAGCTAAAGTGTTTAAATCGTAGCAAGAGAAATAGTTTGATTTATTTGTACAACACCAAAATTTATAAGGAGGCCAGAAAATAAAGAATTATTCAAATATTTGTATTTAGTGGATAAACGGTTCATTACCTTTACAATATATATATGTATGTATATATATATATATATATATATATATATATATATATATATATATACACACATATGTATGAGGGAGAGCTTAAAAAAAAAAGGTATTGCTTCCGCCTTCTGTTTTTTGTACTTTTGATTATTTATTTTATGTTTGCACTTTGGTAAATTACTAACCCCCCCCCCTCAGGGTTGTTCTTCAAACTTAAGAAATTTCTGGCTACGCCACTGCCGCTAATTGAAACATTCAGATTGGCGAGATGTAACATTGAAAGTACAGTGAAGCCTAGTACATACGGCTATCTTTCTTGAGCAACGAGGTGTACATCCCGTAGTGTACAAGCCATATGAACACAAAGTTGTACTTGCATGCTTGCTTCAATCTGCCTTAGGCTTACGCCAAGCAATTTCAACACACGAGGAACTTTTTTTAGGGTTTTTAATTTTTTTAACATATTTTATTTTATTTTTTGTTATTAGTACTATTCCATTGATCGTAATTGAATTTGTCGTTTTAAATTATAGAAGACATTTCTTACGTGCAGGACAGAAATTTATAATTTAATTTGTTGTGACTATACAAGGCTACAGTTTGTATTCTACTCAAATAAGCAATATCAGGATAAATTAACGTATGTAAACATGCCAAATAAAAACATAAGCGAACAACTTGTACAAGAAGATGCATGAAAATAGAACCGTTTGTAAACGATTCTAGCTAGAATGCAAGCCTTGCATGCACGCTACTTGCATAAAAGTCGGCCAGTCACATGATGCAAGTTGCCTTGAACAAGAAGATATACACTTGTTCAAGAAAGATAACCGTGTGTACTAGGCTTTAGAATATTGAGACATAACACTAGTATTATCTGGTAACAGTCAGTGGCGATGCGTGACCTAATTTGAAAGGCAAGCTACAAACCATATTTGCAACTACCAGGATTTTAGCGTCGTTTAAATGTGTATAATTGGGGGGGAGGGTTACGCGCTTTAAACTTGAAATATTTTAACGGAAGAGATAAATAATAAAACCGACTAAAAAGCATATTCCATGGTAGCAAGCATGGCAAGCCAGTTTAGCAACTGACAACGGAAATCGTAACGCCTTGTAGGAGGCTGTTAAAGTATCAGGTATCGCGTCAAAGATTCTTTATCAGAATGCGTGAAGGCAATATGCCGGGATATCTGTTACCTTAAGATAATACCAAGGAGCTAGCCAGGGGGTGGGTCAGATTGTCATGTTACTATCTACAGAATGCCGCGTTGGCAGTGGCGTCATGTAGGGGGAAGGAAAATGCCCCCCCCCCCCCCCCGTCAGCCTCATGGATTTAGAAGGATGTGTATATATTTCTTTTGGTTATTTACATAATAACGTAAGCACATAAGACCAAAGTTTTATTAGAAAAGTTTCTAATTTATACATGCTTAATTAATAAAAAAAGATGCAACAAGGTCACTGTTGCCAAAAAAAATATCTCCACTCCACCCCCCAAATAAAAACTGAAACGACAAACCCTGCGCGTTGGGGAATCACGGCTGGTGATGTGGCCGATGTTCGAGGCCATTGACTGTAGAGTTACAGCATGTGCATTGTTATTTATAATC
>PNEQ01130565.1:0-48900 GCA_003012365.1 Medauroidea extradentata | reverse complement strand
TGCAATGTGTAAAAGTCATTTTTAGCTGCATTTTTTAGGAATTTAGTATTCACGTTTTTAACTAGGGGGAGAAATTTTTATTTTTAAAACCATAGTTACACAATTTGAAGTGTGCATTTTATTCGTAGATAATAGCATTGGAAATATTGTTAAAAGTAATACAATAAAGCATACTTTCCGTGCCACGCAACAGCATGTCTCATACGCCAGGTTCACTAACTATTAAGGGCGGTCCCTTCCACGTGCTTCAAATCCATTGTAATGTACAGGGAAATACGACTTACAGAAACTATTCCACTCGCAACAATTGTGCCTATGTACGAAAAGAAAACACTTCGGGCAAGTACGGAATGCCAATGTTAGTCACCAAGCTTATCAAAAACACTGTTTCTAAGCACTCCAAAATAGCCAAAAATGCTTTTGCAAACTGTCGTACTTCACAATGTACTAACCGGATGTACGTGGAACTCAGATAGAAACGGGCATTGAACTTTGCAGACTTCCCACCAATAAATGTATATGGTCAGCACTTAGAAGTGACATAGTGAAAATGAATAGGCAAATCTTGCGCGCTAGTTTAGCGTTTGGCTCGTAACGGCGACGAGGCATTTCCTGCGATATTGCTGAGCCTCTAACGAGAAGGAGATGTTGCACGACACAATATACGTACAAACCGCATGTGAGACTCTCAAGCAACATGGATTTCTAGCTAAATAAGTCACTAGAACATGTCCTATTTCTCGGTACGAGGTCCTGCCACTCGCACAGAAACAATTATTCTGTAGATCGCTCTTGAGTTGGTCATGTTACCTACATTTACTGATCATATAGATGAGAGTAAATATTAACTCGGTTGTGCGATAAAGAATTTGGAAGGTAATAATTAGGTTCAATGCCCTGTATGCTAGAATCCAATGTCCTATGCATATTCAAACCCGGTCTATTCGTTCATTGTCTGGTGTCGTGTATACACATGACAATGGATTCTAGCATGTTGGTCGTTGAACTCGCGAAATATTCCTAGCCCTAGTAATAATCAGTCATTAAAGCATTTTTTTTATTTATAGAAGATATTGAGAAGACGAAATAGCATATTAATTCAGGAAATACTGTAATAAACTATTATTGACATGTGTCAGCATGTGATTTAAAACAAAATATAAATATTTTTGCTAACTTTATAGTTATTAAATATCAACTGAGGCCAACTCCATTTTAGTGCTCTCTACTGCCCCTCTAAAGCGTTAGGCAGGGCGGCCCCCTTTCCGAACTCGTTGCTGTCACCGGCCGTCCTTGAAGAGCACGCGTCGAGGCCATTGTCGAAAGTTACACTTACACCTGGAAACTTCGGACGGTGGTGAGCGGGATCCTGTCCTATCACCGAATTGCGATACATTTCTGGGCGTCACAGCGGCCGGTTGTAAATACAGCTGGCTGCGGTGGCCGAAGAGTCAAGAGTTATCGCGTGTAAGTGACGGACTCGGCAGCGCAGATGACGTAGACTGAGGCGACGGCAAGGAGCGAAGAGGGATCGGCGCATCAAGACAAGACAGTGTGCCTAGTGAGGACGACGGCAGGAGCTGTTGGAGCAAGGTTGGACGATGTATTTGCGTCTGAGAGACAGCTGGCAGGTTAGGCAAATTCTCTAAATAGTGACTCATTTCTGGAAAGTTACCTATGGAATCAGAGAACTGTGATGTATGTATATATATATGTACACTCTAAATCTGAAATAGTGAATATTCACTTATTCACGCCGATGGATGGAGCAGTTCAAACAAACTGAATCAGTGAGAAACCACTGTGAAATCGGTGACTATTCACTGATTCCGATAAAGGGTGCCAACATTCCACAAGTTAATTAGTGAATGTCCACAGATTTTCCAGTAATATTTCACTAATTCAGTAAGTGAAAACTGTTCTTTGAAAATAACTGGAAAAATCGGTGAGTATTCACTGATTCACTTGTGAGATATTGGTACTCTTGAAGGAAATTAGTCTGTATTCACAAATTAAACAGTTACTACTTTCACTGATTCAAATTGTTGAAACTGCTCCATTTATCAACGTGAATCAGTGCATATTCACTAATTCAGATTTATAGTGTATATATGTATATGTGTATGTATAGGATGTCCAGAAACGGCCGCACAATAAGAACATCACGCGTGGGCGAAATTGGAGACGAAAATATGTAAGTGGCAAAATGTTGTACAACTTTTGTCATACACAATGTGGCAACCCTGCACGTAGCTAGGAGTTAGTCCTCTCTTGCGCTCAGCAGCACATTTATCATACTACTACTACTGCTGGGCGTAGGTTCGAATCCCGGCGAGTTCAAATGTTTTATTATTTTTTTTAAGGTTTAGTTTAAGTTATAAGAATACCAGGATATAAATAAACAAGTATTGTACGGCCGTTTATTACTGTTAATAATTACTAGTAATTTTAGATTTTAGGAAGATATTCTATTCTATGTGAATTGCCTCTAGGTACAGTATATTATGTGTTATTTTATAAGGTTTGTAATTAATTTAAAAAAATTATGCATTTATTTAATCAACCTAGCCCTCAATCCTGATGGATCCTGATTGCGCCCAGTAACAGTAAAATTGTAACAATATATTTTTTTAATTCTTTTTTTTTTTTTTTTTTTTTTTTTTTTTTTTTTTTTTTTTTTTTTTTTTTTTTTTTTTTTTTTTTTTTTTTTTTTTTTTTTTTTTTTTTTTTTTTTTTTTTTTTTTTTTTTTTTTTTTTTTTTTTTTTTTTTAATTTTCTCTCAGAAAATCGTACACAAAATCAATTTTAATTAGACGACTTTTCTGAGTTGGTAATTATTTTAAAATTATTAACCTAAATTTATAAAATCTAAAACACGACAACTTTAATCAACGTTTTGCACGCCCCATGTAAAATGTTTGCTCAAGAACCTATTTTGAATACAGTAATTAGTTCTTTAGAAAACAGAACACATGCGAAAGCTTATTTGAAATTTTGCCCCTAGTTTGGCTGCAGACTGCATGACAATTACTCTTAGTTATTTAACATTTTGAAAACGTTTCACAGGTGTTCAGCAGTGGTTGGTGAAGCAGACTTCTCATTGGTTCAGTTTGAGTGAGTTAAAATTACCAGTGAAGGAAAGAACGTCTGAGATGTACGTATATACTTTGTTGAAACCTACCAAACAGTCAACGTTTCCCGTGTGTTATAAACAGAGACCTGAAAAATTTCGCGTTTTCTTTTGGGTTAAAGCTAGGTCTCAAACCACTGTGCATTCCTGCAACTTAAGCAATTGGCTGTAGACGTATTTGACTCATCTTGGAGGTAGCTGAGCCAATTGTATGGAAGCAACGACATGCAGGCCGAATCATGTGTTTTAATTATGCCAGAAATAAGCCAATGAGTTGGCGTTGTCTGCTTGAGCACACAGATTATGTTGGGGACTATACTACATGTCAGTGAATCTCTGAGAATTTTTCCGGTATCTAATTATCAACGTTGTTTTATCCCTTGTAAGTTCTGGTAAGGTTAACTCTACTACAGGTTAGAAAGATCAATGTTATAAGTTTGGCCCAGGGATAATTTCTGCCACTTGAGCGCTGGTATCGCTAGTGCACCAAACTGACCAATCACAGAGCTTTCCTGAATTATAAGTTAGATTAGGTTGATAATTTAAAACTCGAAATCGGTTTCTTTTGACTTAAAAACTAAATTAAATGACTAATGTAATTTCAAAGTTTAATTTAAATATAATTTTACTACTGTTGCGTATTTATCTGATACATTAGCGATTGAAGCGAAACTAGTGGCGGAAATGTTCCCTGTGCCAAGCTCTTCCAAAAGAAAACGTATTTTCTTTCTAACCTGTAGTAGAATTAACCTTAGTTCTGGATAAGCCACAGACTTAGTAGTTACATAGGTATGAAATTACGTGGCAGCTAATTTAATACGGGTGAACTTGGCCGCTTATTGGCTGCCCGAGACCATTGGCACCCCCCCCCCCTTCCCCGTGGCTGTTTGGCTACTAAACATTACGGCAGGTTTCCTATTGGCCTACCTGCCGGCTATACGTCGTTCGGGATATAGTGAGGACTAAAAATTTAACCTTTGAGAAATATCACTAGCCGCTAATTGTATGTATTTCAACATTAACTATAGTTCCCTTACTGCTTGTTAGGTTGGCAGCAAAATTGCGCAATACAGTTCCATGTATTTTCCTTTTAAATATAAAAATATTGAAACAAAATCAACCGAAATCGACATAATTGTATTTTATATAATTAATAAAATTATTATATTAAATTGCATCGATTCCTACTGACTGCACAATTGATCTCACAAGCGCAAACATCCAATGGCGTTCTCAGAGAAATCAGACACTTTCAGTCGTTAGCTGTTACGCGCAGAAGGATATGAATTGACTGAAAATAGAACTCCAGCAGGGCTTTTTTGAGTGCTCACTTTATCTCGAACCGCCCATAGCAGGGCAGTCACCTTAATCTGATTGGCGGTAGGCGTTTTCACCATGTTACTGGTCACCAAAGCTCTTTAATTTTGTTGACTTGTGTGACGTTTTACTACACTACATGCTGTTTTACTTCTGTAATCCTTAATATTCTGTTCCTGGGGTGCGAGTGGAAACGAACACCTTTAATTGCTCTATTCCGATCTGTGAGTAACGATGAACAGTGGTAAATATAAATTTAAACGATTTTAGAACAAGCGTAACAACGTATCGTTCGTTAACTTGCCATGCGATAAGTTAGTAATCATATCTCTGGTAGTAAAAAACTAAAATATGGTAAGGTTGTAATTGACTGTACGTATTTTTATACACCAAGTCCAAAACAGGAAGCAGGGGCTTATTTGATTTACTTTTACTACATTTCAAAATTACAGATAAAGTAAATACAAAATTTACAGACGTATTTTTTATTCTTTGTGCGTTCCTGGAAGTTTATTTCGCTACGCGGATAAAATGTGTCGACGTCAAAAAATCTCACGGGTTGCATATTTTCCGTCTCGAAGCGGTCTCGCGAACGAGCCAGCACGTGTTATTTTAGACGGTTGACGCCATCTTGGAGAAAGAAGGTTGGTGATGGAAGGGGGAAGGGGGTTGTGATCGTTGGATGGTGTGCCAGCGGTGTTGCATATTTTGTCCCGCGCACAAAATTAAATATGACATGGTTCCCGACGGCCGGCCGCAGCTGTTGCAGAATGTCAAATGGCCGGTTCGTTGCCATTTTTATTTTAGCGATGGCACTCTTGAGAAGTTTTCTTTATGTAATTTGGCTCGTTCCGTGGCTAGAATCGTAACTTCACAGAGACGCTATTGCGCTGGTTGTACTCACTTAGGAGCGTAACAGGATTTGTGGCAGGTAAACAAGAAGATAGAAATTCACTTATCGTGGGTTTACAGACAAAACAAAAAGTTTGAATATTTTTAGACGGTTACATTCACTCAAAATGCTAAGAAAAATCAATGAAACTCTTTAGCGATTTAACAAGTTAAATCACAATGACTTTTTTCTTTGAGACTGTGCGTAGTACACTTTTGTTTGATGACACATGTTTTCGACCTTATTAAAAATAACCAAACATATAATCCAAAAAAATATTTCTTCTATATTCTGAAATATATTCTGCACCTGTTTTGTTCTCTGCAACAAAACACCCTCGGAACTCGTTACTGTCGTTATGAAGTACTCTGAACCACTAGAAATTGTCATAGGGCCTAAGTCCGCATTTTTTTTTTTTTGAGACAAACACGTCACTGTCTGTAAATCTTTTGTGTTAATACGTTACACTCATTATTTCTAACACTGCCTTCTAAATTACTTACTGGCAAATTTTAAAAATTACTTTAAAAAAAATGTCTACGAAAAAATGTTTTAATAATTTATTGCAGTAGATATATTTTATTTAAATAATTTGATAATATTTTTAGAATCTATTAATTTTAAAATTACATTGTAAATAGTAAACAGTACTATATAAACGGGTGAAGTTTCTGAAATGTCAATATTTAAAGACATTGATTTTCACGGAAAAAATTTTGCACCAACTTTTTCTGTGTGTTACGTACACATCTACAGCTATGCTTCATTTTAATTGGCTGCGTTTCTTTGATCAGACACATCTCTCATTTGTCTGCGCCAATCACTGAGCGTGTAACAGAGATTCAGACGCGCACGCGAGACTCTCAAACAAGTTGGTGCAAAATTCTTGTCGTGAAAGTCACGAGTCCTTAGCAGGATTCCAGAAATATCACGATAACTACTCTTTGTTTTGAAAGAGCTATTTTTAAAATTTTTTCACTGAGAATTAACTAATGTTGACATTAGTTACCTGCCTAAATTCACTGGCCTCAACTAGGAAAGCATGATCCTTGCGTCTATCTGTTTTCTGTAGATACCATTTGTTTCATTAGAAGCACTAACACTTTTGACACAGCAGGGAATGGATATGCCTACAAGTTTTACAAATTTCCTGAAATTAGTTGCATCCTAACTACTTTTATTGTTTGTTTTTGTCCCGTGCTTAATCGATGTGCAAAACGTAGAGTTTGATTTGTGAAGAAAAAAAAAACATTTCCATCTCACAGACAACATTTCTCATCAGAAGTATTCTCAGGGAAGGGGAAATGGCTTAGCCAATATGAGAGTATAGGACACTTGTGATTGGCCGATAATTCGAGTGGTGGGCGGGATTTTGCGAAATGCGTCAATAGATGGCAGCACTGCTGCAGCAGTTCTCGCCGTCACTCAGAAGAAATGTACGTAACAATAATTGGGAAGAAAAAGTGATTTTTAATAGCTAAATTAATGTGTTATATTACTTTCCCGACTCGCGCAATCGGAACGGTCGGTCTGTAAGAGCCAAGTTTGATTGAACACATTCAAACTGTTAGCTCGGTAGGTTCACTTTTTCGACGCATGCGACATTCATACGGTTGACATTTTAAACCAAAATTTACTATTGGCTTACACGCGTATGACGTAATTGGACAGTAGTTCTCGTTTTCCGCCCGCCCGCCCGCCCGCCACTGACTTAAAAAAACTGGGAAAATTTAATGGACCCGATTACTTAAATGCTAACTCGTAAAATATGCTCGTTATCAATGCATGCGCCATTGCAGTTGAACATTTTTATTAGTTAATAACGAAAGTTTCTTTCACTGGTGATTAGTTGAGAGGAGTGTAGACAGCAATGTAGCTCTCACGCACTGCAACCTTTTAGTGGTAGGTTTGAGTTAACGTCAGTTTAATTAAAATTACGGGGGGACAATAATTTACTACGAATTAATTTTGTTACATCAAACCTGCTGAAGAAGCGCATGAATGAGGTTCTTATTGTCCGAGTTGCTTTATCCCGAGAACAGAGATGTGGCGCGATGCTGCAGGTTGTCTGGCGAGGAAGCAACAGTGGCGTAATGTGCTTGTGTTCCAAGGCGTGTGATATTAGCACTGACTATACATACACTTTGAACACGTGACAGCTGTGGTGCAGCAGGGATACCAGGCACTGAGGATTTAAAATGAGAACGTTCGTCTCACTAAAAAGCAGTGGCGGCTCTAGGGTTGTTGCTAGGGAGGACACAAGTTACAGAGAAGTGCGTATAGTGTTATATGTTGACGCTACAGCCACTGACACACTGGCATGTAGGTGTCGCCTTAGAGCATGGATAACTAGAGATAGCTTGGTGCCTTTGTTGTGAAACCTACATCTAGCGATAGGCAAAATATACGAAAACCGCTACAAAATAATTCATGTTGCGATATCCATTTGTAAAGACCTTGAGAAATGAGATTTACAGACTGTTGAATCTTTTACAATCAATACACAACATATTAATTTTTTATTAATTGTTTTAATTACTGGAAAACGAAAATGCCAAGACAATGTAAACAGAACATGTAAACAAACTCTTATTTTAAACAAAAATGAACGAAAATCGATGGATGCTGGTAATATGCGACAGTGAATCATTCTGCATATGCTTATTTAAATGTGAGTGATATTTAAATACAATATGCTCACCGCTATGTAGTAATAATTACGAAACTTGTTTCGCTCGGTGCCCATCAACAGCTGATTAGATCTAGGAATCACTTCACAGCATGGAGAGGGATAGGCAATCATCTCTCTAGTTATCTATGCTCTAAGACTGTCGCTTATTACTGACTGGTCACAACCATGGAGGCATTAGTCTATGGAGTGGAAGCCATTGAGCAAATTTGAAGCCGGCCAACAGACGACGTTTAAAGACAAGGATAGAGCTAGTGGTGGCAAAAACATGTAAACATAGCAGTGAGCTGAATGAAAATGTTTTAGTTTTTTCTTAACTACACATTATGGTGAAAGTTTGTGCAGCTCTTGGCCTTACAAACATATTCGATCGTTGCGGAGGGATATCTTAGTACAGGTAAGAAACTTTTATTTAAATTCATCAAGTTTATAAAGTACATACACACAGCGAGAGCTAATTCGTTTTTTTATATTTCTGAAGCAATTGTAAACTGTTGTGTACGATTCAAATAGAGAATTTGCGCGAATTTTTGTAAAAAATTACATAATTACATTGCTTTCTGCTATTGTTTTGCCACCCAAAATATGGTGACTCATAAAAAATAACGTCCTGCGCATGTGCAGTTCGAAAATGTTCGAAAATGATCGGCTTCACGCGATTACCATTGAAATGTACGGCAGATGCCACTCCATAGACTAATACCTCCATGGTCACAACACAATAAGTAGCCAGTACATATTCTATGGACAAGGACCCTGGTCTTTCACGAAAAGAATTTTTCCCTACTTTGTTTCCGTGCCTTACGTGAACATCTGCAGTTCTGCTTCGTGGTCAGAGATTGGATATTTTAACTCTCTCGAGCAGTGAAGTGTTGCACACACTTTATTGTAATTGGCTCAGACAAATGATATACGGCTCTTCGTATAGACACGCTGCCAATAACCATGAAGCATGGTTGCAAATATGCACGTAAGGCACTGAAACAAAGTGGGGCAAAATTCTTTTCGTGAAAGACCAAGGTCCTCATCCATGGACATTGGTAAAGTCTGTTCAGGATAAACTGAGCACTCAACAGAACCAGTAATTAATTTTAAAAATGTTAAATTGGGCCAATATATGTTAACTTTTGAGTGTGTTGAAACATTTACACTGGTTTTTAGTTACACAGAAGTTTTCGTATTAAAAGTAGTAAATATGGCTGCAAAACAGCCAAAAGAAAACTTTATGGAATGCTCACATTATCGTGAACGGCCCATATACGGCGGCGTGTTCACACGAGTGTACAGTTCTAGGCGCTTGTGACCTCTCTACCAGCAACCCTCGAGCCGCCACTGCTAAATATGATGACAATGACAATTTACCTTATAGTCCTTAAAATAATAATCACAAGAACATATTTTTCCTGTGAATAACCAATTATAATACTAGAGAACACAGTTTAATGTAAACAAAGTGCAGGCCTAAATACACTATGCCAATAACCGAGTGAATTTTAAGTTTTCATGTCAGTGCATGTATCACTGTGTGTGTGTGAAATCAGCTTAGTGAAGATTAGTTGAGCATGCAGTTGTATACCAACAGGAACGAGGAATATTTCATGAAGGCGATATCTCATCCTAACAAAAAAAGCCGGGTAATTTTTAACATCAAGAAAAATCCGGCCGGACAGAAAATTAAATCCATAAAATGAGGACACGCCCTCATTTTGCCGGACGTCTGGTGACCCAATGTATCAGAGACCGAGTTGTACATATTACTGGATAAATAGTTTCTTGTCTCTTGTACACTTCCGGTTGTAGTGTGTGCCTTCTTCACGGCCTAAGAGGAAGAGGTCATGACACGGCCTAAGTTCTCCAGCAAGAGAAAGTGACTGCTTTTTTGTCGCCGAGTGCTAGTATTCATTTGATGGAAGATTATTCTTGTTTACATCTGGCAGCGTTACAATTTTCAAATTTTTGCAATTAATTGTAAAAAATTATGTTAGTTAGGTAACCTAATATAGTATATATATATATATATATATATATATATATATATATATATATATATATATATATATATATATATTTGTGTGTTTGTGTGTGTGTGTGTCCATAAATGCATTAGTGTGTGTGGATATTTTTATATAAATCGTCTGAAAAAAATTTTTTATGTACTATTGTTTTTGTGAACACATTCGAACAAAATCTATTATTTCCTGCCCTACAAAATTTTAGAATCGTTGCAATGTGTGTACGTTTAAAAGACTAAAAAACTAAATGTAATGGTTGAAAAAAAAAGTGTTCCAACACAAAATTTAATTTTAAATTTTTTCTTGTACATAATACACGCAATTCCGATAACAACTTCACATTTTAAGCTCAGCCAAATACAAAACAAGACAAATCTTTCACCAAATTACTACTAGCGCTCGGCGGCAAAAAAAGGGAGTCACGTTTTATTCCTCAGTGTCAAGACCATCTCCCTTCATAGACCGTGACCTACCTCTACCAGTTTAATGGGTCCATATGTATACAACTGAGTGTCACAGAATATTTAGGAATACAGAAGTGAAACGGCAGGTAGGACGCCAAACTCAGTCGAACACGACAGCAAAATGGCTTCGCTGGCCAACAAGATGGCGGAAACGTCTACCGCCAATCAGCGTAATGCCCTATACACAATTGAAAACTTTAGCATTTGACTTTAACATTTCACTTTACGATAGTAATCAATACATGTCTTCTTATGGAGTTGTACACAATGGCGTCGCCAAAGCTAAAGTCAAACAGCTTTGACTTTACGTTTCCGATAAACTGAAACCTAAAGTCAAAGTCAAGATAGCCGTTCGCAAAGAACCAGCTGATCATGTATGCTAGAACGAAAAATGTTTATTTCTGAGTACAGTTTTGTTCTCCAGCATTGGGAATTTGTGAAAAAATAACAGGTTTTTCTTAAATGTACTCGAAAAACGTGGTAAGTTGCATTGTAGAAATTTTCGTAAATGAACTTTGAGTTGCGTCAATAGATGGCGTTGCTTTTTTTCTGGAAAATGTTATAATAAATTAAAAAATATTAATAATTGGGTTAATTTTTGTAAAAAATATCTACGTGATATGCTTGCACGGTAAATATATAATAATTTATATCACTATATTTCCATTTCAAAAACAGATTTTCAATAGTTTTTCAACTGTCGATACTTTAACTTTACATTTGTATTGTGTATTGACGAAATACATAAAGAAACAGAAACGCAAAGTCAAATGATAAAGTATTCAATTGTGTATAGGCCTTAAGAGTGCGTAGTAGATAAATAAACACTGAAAACTTGAATTGATTTCTACGCTT
The DNA here is from genome assembly GCA_003012365.1 of Medauroidea extradentata. Lineage (NCBI taxonomy): Eukaryota > Metazoa > Arthropoda > Insecta > Phasmatodea > Phasmatidae > Medauroidea > Medauroidea extradentata. The sequence goes on along the minus strand of PNEQ01130565.1, from coordinate 37,541 downwards.
TTTTCGAAGCCAATGTGGATAAAATACTCAATGACAATCCTAGATAATGGTATTTGCCAACCCTATGAGTATTAATCCAGAATTACTAATTCGTTACGCGTGATCTCTTGTGTCGCAATTCAATGCACGAGGTTCCGGCGTCAGAGATTGTGCCTCAGAAGCTCGTAACACTGGAAACATTTTTGTTTAAAACGTTGGCTATAATTACTGTCTAGGATTGCTATTAATTAATTTTTGCAAATTGGCTTCAAGAACCCTACAGTTAAAGATTAATGCTTTTAGCGTTGAAATATGTACCACGTCCTCTTAGGATAATTGCACTGCTAGTCGGCAGCCGGACCAACAGGAAACCTGCAGTATCACGCAGGAGCCAAACAAACAAGTGGCTGGTATAGGCAGTTCGGGATAAAGTGAACACTCAGAAAAGCCTTGCTAAATTTCTATTTTCAGCCAACTCGTATCTTTCCGCGCTTAACGGGGAATGCCGAACCTCTCTGGACACGTCACTATATGTTTGCGCGTCTAAGATAAATTGTGGTGTTGGTAGGAACCTATACAGTTTGATAAAAAAACCTTTATTATTCATACAAAACCCAAATATCTTGAATTTAGTTGATTTAATTTCAGTATTGTTGCATTTAAAAAGAAAAATACACGGAACTATATTCGGCAATTCGCTGCCAACCGTACAACAAGTAACAGGTAACTATAGCAAATGTTGAATTATATGCAGTAACGGCTAGTGAATTTTTTCAAAGGTTAAATGTTCAGTGCTCACTTTATTCCGAACGACCTATATCAACAACCAGTGGCCATCTATAAGCGTCCAAGTTCGTCTGTATCAAATGAGTTGCCACATCATTCCACGTCTGTATTACTGTTTAGTGTGCATCAGTGCTGTGCATAGTCATCTCTGAACACTGTACACCGTGGAACACTCCACGCTACACCACTGGCACAGACTAAGGACCTGTGTTACGACCTCTAGTTAAATGTGTGGAATAGCTATCTTCTAGTTAAGCTAACTAGTGGTTAAACCACTCCGCCTATATTATGAAAGTTTCCATAGTTAACTTATCTCCTAGATAACTACAGTATACGCAAGTTCTGGTTTAGTATTTCAGGTGTTGGCAATATAAATCACTATTTTCTAGGACTATAGTAGTATGTTATTTGGCACGGTCGTAGAAGAACAGGTCTGGACACTCGCCTATCTACCAATGTATTTTACTTGACCCCCTTGTTGTTTGGTTGTAGTTCGTCAAGTTACCGAGAATGTCGTACTTTTTGGCGCTGTAATTCGGGTGGTCGGTCTCAAACTCTACCCACTTTTTTCTATTGATAAATTTATAAAGTAAATAAAGATTGCTGGAGCCTTTTCTTAAATTTGTGAGCGACGGAAGTAATTCATAAATTGATAAAAATTACGTTTCGATAAATTGTTTATCTTAGAGGAAAGGAAGTGGGGGGAGTTTATTCCGACTGCCCTAATTGCAGCGCCAATAAAACACAATATTCTCGGTAACTTGGCAAACTACAGCCAAATAACAAGGGGGTCAAGTTTCCAGGCGAGTGTCCAAACCTCTTTTCCTACGGCCGTGGTTATATGGCAAGGCTGACTGTCATTGGTGTTATATGCAATGATTATTTTTAGCACTATTATATGTATGTCCTAAACACATTTTATTCAAGTGGAAACGTAAACAAATAGCTAATAAATACCTGATTCAGTATGCATAGAACATTGTGATATTAATATCCCCTCTAGTTTCTTTGCTTGGAGAGGGAGTTAATTAATATCACATATTCCGCCGACTTGTTTTGACTCCACATTACATTTTATTTAAGAATGATTCTGTTGCGATTCTCTTTATTTTCATAAGGTGTGAGGACTAAAATTTAAGTTTAAAGTCTTTCGTGAGACTTTTAATGCTATGTTTCTTACCTGACATAATTTGTTTTCTGCACATATCACACTTAACCTGCCTCAGTGAACATTAAACTTGCAAGTCACCTAGGCCTAATTAAATCCATGGCCATGTATAGTCCACACACAAAACAAATGTATGTGAAAATCATAAATCAATCACGTAAACTTACAGATAAATTATATAAGAATTCATCACCTGTATCGCTCTCAAGCATGGCTTGATCTATATCTATTTCACAATACAGAAACCATAACCTCAAAACTGCATAAACAATCACGATGAAAACGTGACAGATTTTCTACCTGGTCGTCATTTCCGAAGGTTAACTATTTACATCAAGCGACAGTTAACTTGACTAGTAGCTAAGGGTTCTAGATAGCATTATCTATGAGTCATAATCAACGAGCTATAATAGTAAACATACAGGGGCGGAAACAGCAATCTCCAAGGCTCTGAGGTGAAGCCCAATTGAACGTGGTATTTTGACTCTAGATAAAATGGCAAATTCTTATATCCGGTCGAGAGATGAGAGCGATTATGCTAATTTAAATTTTATTACAGTATAATATATTACAATATTTATTGGCATTTTTCCCTGTGTTTAGCGGGAATATAGTGGAGCTATAAAGTAACGGATTTTATGCAAACATAATGACGGATTTTTAACATAATGTTGGCCACACTGCTGTTCACCATGTTTTCTGGGGTCAAAACAGCTGTTCAACTGGGCTTCACTTTGGAAGCGTTTCTGCCCCTCTATGTTAACTATATAGCTCGTTGGTCATAATACACTTTTTTACTCTGACCAAGAGTTAACATTTAACTAAAGGTGTAACTTGAGGTCATAATACAGGCCCTAAATAGCAATACAGATGTGAAATGACGTAGCGGCTCATCTGATACGAGCGAACTTGGCCGCTCATTGGCTGCCCGAGGTTGTTGGTTCCAGCCCCGTGTATGTTTGGCTCCTGCATGATACGGCACGTTTCCTGTTGGCATGGCTGTCGACTAGCAATGCAGTCGCTTTACTATGATTGATTGTAGGAGTTCCGCTATCTTGCTGGCCAGCGAAGCCATTTTGCTGGCGAGTGTGACTGAGTTCGCTGTCCTACCAGCTGTTTCACTTCTGTATTCGTAACTATTCTGTGCCACTGGGAAGAATGGGAAGAGGCGTCGCGACGCCGCGATGAGAGATAGCGTCTAAAGATAGGCGCTCATCGTCTGCTGGGCCTCGCCTACGAGCTCTCAGACTGCCGCCGTCATAAGTATCCTGCCAGCAGTGTCTCCGCTGTTGCTGCTGTCAATGAAAGTACCTCATAGTTAGAGATGGTGGAAAATCGCGAGAATGTTCTCTGCTAGCGTATTCTCTTAATCAGTATAGCGTCCTGCGTCATGTATTATTGGCCGACGGTTATGTGGCACAGTCTAGTTATTTACAGACGAATCACAGACGTCCAGTAGTAGTGTACCAGATATATCATTGTCCCAGTCAAATAGGGACTCGCCAGTAACGAAATAAAAGCGACGGAAATGAATACATTACATTGAAGCCTAGCAGAAAGTCAACTTTTCCCGCGATAAATCACCTGCTCTACTCATAGTGTTTGTGGGGAACGATATAAGTGACAGAAAACCACATCTTGAGGTTTTCCGTTGAAAAAATTATATGTCCTGTTGCTAATACAGTAGGAAGTGTTATAAGTGCCAATAATACATTGTTCAGTTCAAACAACGGTCGTAGAAGAACAGGTCTGAACACTCGCCTGGACATTTGACCCCCTTGTTGTTACCGAGAATATTGTGTTTTGTTGGCGCTGCTGTTAGGGCGGTCGGACTAACTCCGCCCACTTCCTTTCCGCTAAGATAAACAATTTATCAAAACGTATTTTTTATCAATTTATGAAATACTTTCTTCGCTCACAAATTTAAGAAAAGGCTCCAGCAATCTTTACTCAGTTTATAAATGTAACAATGGAAGAAAGTGAGCGGAGTTTGAGTCCGACAGCCCTAACATCAGCGCCAATAAAATAGAATGCACTTGGTGTAACTTCATAAGTGTTGATATGTTGTAATACTGACGTAACACACACGCGTATACATGCACACATCACACACACACATGGGCTACACTAACTTAGCTTATTTTCCCGAATCTAGGGACATGAACAAACTGAGAAACTACTCCAACAAACATATCACATAAATATGTTGTTTCTAAGGTGTAAGCTTATGTAAAGCGTCCAGAAATGTGCGCCCCCCTTCTTTCTCCTCCCCTTCTCTCTCACCCTCTCTTTCCGCAAGTGTAAACTAGAGGAACGATGAAAGGTGATAATAAATAAAGAAATCCTGACACGACGGTTACAAGAGTAGAAAGAACACACTAATTTATCGTTGTCTAAATGTAATTTATTTACTTTATGTCTGTGTTGCGAGTGTGATTCTCAGAAAAGACTTGCCTCCTCCCGGTTGAGATAACTTACTGGGGAGACCGATCCCTCAACTTCTACTCGCGACAGTTTTTTTTTATTTCTCTTGCAATGAATGGAAAAGCTGGCCGGTCGATTTGTTCGTTTATTGCGATGGCGACGGCAGCTGGCGCTGGGCCCGGTCGTGGGCAAGGACCCACGGTGAGGGGAGGGGGGAGGGGTCAGGTGGTCCAGATGCTGCGGCTGTTTGAGCCAATACAGTGACGTCGAGGGAGGATGCTCCTATTATAGACTGCACCGTCCGTGCTACAGCCGCACATCTATCACGTCGACTATGCTACGTACACGAGAGAATGAGACAGATAGTGAGAGGGAAAGATAGTGGGGGAAGAGATTTTGTGGTCAAATGGCTGGACGTATGTTGTACGTCCGAGGCCTACAGGTGTGGGCGCTAATGCGATCCTAGCCTCTGAGCGCAAGTAATTCAACTGTCGTGCAATCATTGTTTTATTTGAATTGTTATCAACCTTCCCGTGATCCTACAATGCGTTATATTACTCGAGGATAAGAAATTTGTCATTTTAAACTATGGAATACGTCAGTTACATACAGAATTGAAGCAGATAAATAAATAAAAAATTTTAGTCCGACATATTATAGAAACGTACAAAACAATAACAAACACAATTGCTATGTACTCGTACTAAAATTCTTCAAATTACACACTATCCACAGCCCATAAACCAAGCATTTCTAACCTCCAGTTTCACGAAAATATTTAATTCCTTTAATGTTGTAGTATCACTAGTTGTCTATTAATTTGTGGATAAGTATTCAATTATTTAGCTATATATCTGGGAAGCATGTTATGCAGTTGGAGGCCTGATTAAAAAGTTCCGTCTTCAAACTTGAAACTAGACTGTAATTAGAATGTTGTATGTTCCTTAATTTAAAGAAATTTCTTATGAAATGAGCATGTGAATGCTTATTTGAGTAAAATAATGTTTATTCAAATGAGTTTGCATAGGAATATTTGCCAAATATTATATTTTAAGTGTAGGAATGTTATGACCTTTAAACGGATATCTGCATGCAGTTGAATTATTTGAGTTCGATAATAACCTAATAGATTTGTTCTACAAAACAAAAGTTGTTTACTGTTTGTTTGGTTACCCCCTTAGAGCATGGATAACTAGAGATATCTTGGTGCCTTTGTTGTGAAACCTACATCAAGCGACAGGCAAAATATACGAAAACCGCTACAAAATAATTAATTTTGCGATATCCCTTTGTAAAGACCTTCATCAATGAAATTTATTGACTATTGAATCTTTAACAATCAATACACAACTTATTTAGTTTTATTCATTCTTTAAATTACTGGAAAACGAAAATGCCAAGACAATGTAAACATAACATGTAAACAAACTCTTATTTTACACAAAAATGAACGAGAATAGAGGGATGCTGGTAATATGCGACAGCGAATCATTCTGCATATGCTTCTTTAAATGTGAGTGATATTTAAATACAATATGCTCACCGCTATGTAGTAATAATTATGAAACTTGTTTCGCTCGGTGCCTATCAACAGCTGATTAGATCTAGTAATCACTTCACAGCATGGAAAAGGATAGGCAATCAGCTCTCTAGTTGTTATCTATGCTCTAAGGTTACCCCAGAACACGGTCTTATGATTACAGGTCTGGCCATAGCCTATCTAACAATGTTATTGAGTTAACCCCGTTATGACTGATAGCGCCACTAGCAATGAAATGTTGTTTTAACATTGCAATATAGGGTCTTACTACCACATCTCCTAGCAGTTCCAACATGTGCTTGCTCCTTGTAGATCCATTTGCGCAATGTTAAAACAACCCCAGAGTGCCAGTGGCGCCAATCAGTCATACGAGGGTCAATTTTAAACTCCAAGTGTCCAGACCTGTTCCTCTATGGCCGTGCCCCAGAATTCGTTACAACATTCCATAACCGAATTAGAAAAAAAAAAACATAATAGGCTTGTTTCAATGTCAAAGTTTTTCTTCGGCATTCTTCCAGATTTCTATGCCTAGTAACGACTGCAAAAATTCTAATTTTCGTCATATTCCGTCACGAGAAAATGATTTTCGAATATTACTGGTTGATTTGTAACAGGCGTGCATACGTGTATGTGTGCTTCACGATAAAGTCAGCACTTTTGATGGCCATCTTGTCTAGAGTACGGTCGTAGAAGAACAGGTCTGGACACTCGCCTATCTAACATTGTATTTTGCTTGACCTCCTTGTTGTTTGGCTGTAGTTCGTCAAGTTACCGAGAATGTCGTACTTTTTGGCACTTCAATTAGGGCGGTCGGGCTCAAACTCCGCCCAATTTTTTCCATTGTTAAATTTATAAAGTAAATAAAGATTGCTGGAGCCTTTTCTTAAATTTGTAAACGGAGAAAGTATTTCATAAATTGATAAAAAATACGTTTTGATAAATTGTTTATCTTAGCGGATAGGAAGTGGGCGGAGTTTAGTCCGACCGCCGTAACATCAGCGCCAATAAAATACAATATTCTCGGTAACTTGGAGAACTGCAGCCAAACAACAAGGGGGTCAAATATCCAGGCGAGTGTCCAGACCTGTTCTTCTACGACCGTGCTCTAGACAAGATGGCCGTCAAAAGTGCTGACTTTATCGTGAAGCACACATACACATATACACGCCCGTTATAAATCAACCAGTAATATTCGAAAATCATTACAAAACTATTTTTACTGCGACCTCATAGTTAGATATCAAGTACAGTACATCTATATACATTGGTTACTACCAGAGATAAGAGAATCGGGCAGATGTACCATAACGTATGTCTTAGGGCGAGGGGTATGAGGCTTTGAGAATGAAGGAGAGGAGGCTATCCGCCATTTTGGTAATTGAAAAACGTTGTTTATTACCATAGCTACGGTTAACTCTACTATATGTTAGAAAGATCAATGTTAAAAGTTTGGCACAGGGACAATTGAGCGCTAGTATCGCTAATGGGTGCAAACTGACAAATCACGGAGCTTTCATGAATTTTAAGTTTCATAAAGTTGCTAATATAAAACGCGAAATCACTTTTATTTTTTCACTTTAAAATTAATTGAAATGACTTCGGTCATTTCCAAGCCTATTTAAAAATAATTTTACTACAGTTTCGTATTTTTCTGGTCTACATGCGATTGCAGCGAAACAAACGGCAGAAATGTAATATAAAATGTGCAGTCAGTGTGAATCGATACAGTTTAATAATAAAAAAAAACAGTTTATTAATTACATAAAATACAATTATGTCGACGTTGGTTGATTTTGTTTCTCCATCGTTGTATCAAAATAGGAAAATACACGGAACTATATTGCGTAATTTCGCTGCCAACCATACAAGCAGTAAGGTAACTATAGTTAATGTAGAATTGTATGCAGTAACGGCTAATTATATTTTCCAAAGGTTAAATGTTTAGTACTCACCTTATACCGAATGACCTATACCATAGCAACGTGCATATGCGGCCATGGGTTGGCCAACCATAACCACACTTCTCAATACCCCTACAGCACGGTCGTAGAAGAACAGGTCTGGACACTCGCCTATCTACCAATGTATTTTGCTTGACCCCTTTGTTGTTTGGCTGCAGTTTGTTAAGTTACCGAGAATGTCGTACTTTCTGACGCTGATGTTAGGGCGGTCGGACTAAACTCCGCCCACTTCCTGTCCACTAAGATAAACAATTTATCAAAACGTATTTTTTTTATCAATTTACGAAATACTTTCTTCGTTCACAAATTTAAGAAAAGACTCCAGCAATCTTTATTTACTTTATAAATTTAACAATGGAGAATAGTGGACGGAGATTATGTCCGACCGCCCGGAAAACAGCGCCAAAAAGTACGACATTCTCGGTAACTTGACGAACTACAGTCAAACAACAAGGGGGTCAATCAAAATACATTGTTAGATAGGCGAGTGTCCAGACCTGTTCTTCTACGGCCGTGGTCTCAGTATAGGCTGCTAAGGCTCCATCTGTAGCCTGCTATTCTCTTATCTCTGGTTTGCGCTTACATTGTTTTGTTTATGTTAAAAAATTAGAAGGAAACTCACTTTTTTTTTCATGAGGAAACTATAAAACATCTGAAACTAGCCGGCCGGCTGCGGCGTTGCCCGCGTGAAACTATGTAGCGTAAACAGTAACTCTGGATATAATATGTGATGAAGGCATTTAACAGTTAGCGTACTCAATAACAGTGAACTATAATTAACTGTCTTAGCTTAGTGTAAAGAGCGCGCGCAACATGCTCGTATGATGTCATAGTAATTCCCATCGCAAAATCTTACACGGGATATGAACCCGTAACTCCACCCCTCACACAACCCAAACTTTATACAATACCCAACTACTCCCTTATCTATGTACAATACCTAAGTGAATGTTAAAGGCTGGCCGTGAAAATTCTTTCGTATGTACAGGCTACAGTCCAAAGAGGTTTTATTTATGAGTATATTGGCAAAAAGAAACGACTCTTGAATTATTTATCCGTAATCATTCTCTTTTTTCGAGTTACTGTAACATTTTACTGCTTTTCACCTACTTAATTTTCGAATTTCACAAAAACCTGAATTTTATTTGTAGATATTTACATAAGCTTCATTCTTAACAAAAAAAAAAAATCATCTCGATATCCCAACGGGTATAAGCGGTACAGATGATAATTTGAAATCACATTTTATTTTTTTAACAGCTTTCAAGGACGAATTTCGAAAAATTCTGAAATTTCTTTTTTGATATTTACGTAAGATTTATTTTAAAGCAGAAACCCTTTCAATATTTACACTGGTTTAGGAGATAAGTGGGATTAATTAAAAAACACGTTTTATTATTTTAAAAGATTTCAAGGACGAATTTTGAAAATTTGTAAAAATACTTTTTAGATATTTACTTAAGCATCATTAAAAAAAAACCTCACTATCTGAAATGGTTTAGGAGAAATCACGGATTAATTAAAAACACATTTTACGGCTTTGTGCCCCCTTAATTTTCTAATCTCGCAAAATCGAAAAATTTGCGAATATGCATTTCTTTGGGCAATATTATGAAGTTAAAATTTATAATAGCATTCCCGGATAATGAAATATCAAGGATTCTTTGAAAACACATTTAACCCCTTTTCACCCCCTTAATTATCGAATTTAGAAAAATCCTTTTCTTGGAGGGTGCCTACGGGGCAAGGGGAAGCTTCCCTCAAAATTTCATGGTTCTAGATCCAGCGGTTTGGGCTGTGCGTTGATGAGTGAGTGAGTGAATGAGTGAGTGAGTCAGTCAGTCAGGACACTTCATTTTATATATTAAGATAAGGAAAGTTACCGGGGTTTTAAAAGTGCGCACGTTATCCCGATCTACCGATGACATTCTTTGATTATTATTTCTACGCTGACCTCGCCCAGCAGTATATACTTCTGTCTTAGAAGCACCGCCTACCTGATCGTTAGAGGCTCAGAAGAAGATAAGGGCGACCTTGAGGCATACATCAAATGCCTCATCGCCTCAACGAGCTAAGCGCTGAACTACGGTGCACAATTCCCGCCGATCCGCTTTCACTATAGGACTTCGAGCAGTGACCATGTAATTAGCCTACTTTCCGAAGGAAAAATTAAGATGTTAAGGTGACCGCCTACCTCACTCTTCAAACGTGTTGCAGTGTGTTCGTAAACAGGTTTATTGTACGAAAATATACAAACGTGCGCCCATTGTGCCAATGTACGAAAAGAAAACAAACTTCAGACACGGTCGGAACCTCATTGTTAAGACGCCACGCTAATTAAAAAACACTGTTTCTAAGCCCTCCAACATGGCTAAAACGGCTTTTTCAGACTTCCGTACTTCAAAATGTACTAACCGGATGTATGTGAAACTCAGATTGCCACCTGCACTGAACATAGTTGCAGACTTTCCACCAATAAAATTGTATGGTCACCGCTTAGTGTCCCATAGTAAAAACCGTTCGACGGGAACCTTGCACCCTAGTTCAGCGCTCGGCTCGTTGAGGCGACGCGGCATTTGATGCGAGCTTCAAGGTCGACCTTACTGCTCCGTCGTCTTTGAGCCTCTCACGTGCGGGTAGGCGGCAGCCTTAAGATCATCTTCCTTTCTGTACGTCTGTGTGTGTGTGCGCGCGTGTGTGTAAGAAATAGAAAGAGAGAGAAAGATAGAGAGCGTCCCTATCCCGGGCCCAAAAAATTTTTGAACCAGTGGGCCGAATTTCATCAAATTTTGTACACATGTACTACTTACTAACCTGACATGACTTTTATATATCTCGTTTATGTCTTGTTCACATTTTAAAAATGGCGGCCATTTTAATGCTCTACGATTAATCTAGATTTCTAAGGATCCGTATTTTATTAATTTCATCAAACTCGGTATACATAAATAACCTAGTTAGATGAATTAACTTTTATACGTCTTGTTCATGCAGTGTACACAGTATCAAATTGGCAGCCATTTTTATATTTTATATTTTTAGCACAGTACGACACATCTGAGGAAATACTTATACGAATTTCATTAAAATTACAACGTATACCGCATGTTAAGCTGCGTTTACTTTTGTGTATTTCAATAATCCTACCTTCATATTTTCAAAACGGGGTAGTTTTTATATTTTTAGCATTGTATTACATACCTTAGGAAATATTTTCAGAATTCCATCAAACTTGGTACACATATTATAGTACATACGAAGTTAACTTGACTTTCGTATATTTCGTTCTATCTGTATTCATAGTTTCATAATGGTAGCAATTTTTATATTTTTTGTATAATATGACATTTGAGGAAATATTTTTCGGAATTTCTTCAAACATGGTACACAGACATTGCATATAATGCTGACTTGATTTTTTTTTTTTTTTTTGTACTTCGTTCATCATGTGTTAATATTTTTAATACTCGGCCATTTTTACTTTTTTTTAAGCATAATATGTCATATATCAGAAAATATTTTTCTGAATTTTATCAAATTTAGTGCACATATACTAATAAGTAAGCTGACTTGACAGTTGTCGATTTTTTATCGTGTGTTTATATTTTCATAAATGCGGCGATTTAGTTAGTTCGACAAAGCTGGGAAATTTTTTTCCTGTATTTAATAATCTTGGAAAGTTAACGTGAATTTTTTTTCTTTCCCACTTGTATTCATATTTTCGAAACGGCAGTCAATTTTTATAATTAGAATAATTGACATGAATTTTTTTTTATAATTTTATTGAACTTAGCACACATATACTACTTAGCATACTGACATGACTTTGTGTATTTTTATAACGGTGGTAATTTTTAATATGTTTAGCATAATATTGCATATTTGAGGAAATGTCGTTAATAAACCCTCTAAAATCTACTGTAACTGCGCGGAAAACGATATTTTCATTTAATTAATGGAAAACCTGCAGCAAAGTTCAGCGTGCGATCACGGTCGTAGAAGAACAGGTCTGGATCACGGTCGTAGAAGAACAGGTCTGGATCACGGTCGTAGAAGAACAGGTCTGGATCACGGTCGTAGAAGAACAGGTCTGGACCACGGTCGTAGAAGAACAGGTCTGGATCACGGTCGTAGAAGAACAGGTCTGGATCACGGTCGTAGAAGAACAGGTCTGGACACTCGCCTATCTAACAATGTATTTTGCTTGACCCCCTTGTTGTTTGGCTGTAGTTCGTCAAGTTACCGAGAATGTCGTACTTTTTGGCGCTGTTTTCCGGGCGGTCGACCTCAAACTCCACCCATTTTTTTTCCATTGTTAAATTTATAAAGTAAATAAAGATTGCTGGAGCCTTTTCTTAAATTTGTGAACGAAGAAAGTACCGGTATTTCATAAATTGATAAAAAAATACGTTTTGATAAATTGTTTATCTTAGCGGAAAGGAAGTGGGCGGAGTTTAGTCCGACCGCCGTAACATCAGCGCCAATAAAACACAATATTATCGGTAACTTGGTGAACTACAGCCAAACAACAAGGGGGTCAAGTTTCCAGGCGAGTGTCCAGACCTGTTCTTCTACGACCGTGGCGGTGACAAATATATTAGTAAAATGACAGGAGCTGGGAGAGGAGTCGACCATGACCTTTGTTAAGGCTCGGTTTCAGTTGCCATATTGAATTTTATTATTTTTCCCTTTTTTAAAATTCTAATACGAAAATGTTAAATATGCGATTATACCTCAAGTTCTATTTACATTTCGCTACAGTACAGACCTTGCGGTTTAGCTGGTAAGATATAATTACGACGCAACCTGTGTGGCAAATTTTTTTACATTTGTAATTTTCCCCGCAATTCGCGATCTAATTATGGATTACTAGCTCTATTGCCATTCATGTACTGTAGTCCAGAGTAAATAGAATGTGTGGTATAATCACCGATTTAACATTTTTCTTCGCCTGGAGCGATTTCGGGAAACTATTAATGGCCGGAGCCGGGGATCGAAGCCCGGGTCCTCCCAAATTCGAGTCCAACGTGATATGGATATAGGTCGGTTGGGAGAAAGTGAGCACTAAAGATTTAACCTTTGAAAAAAATCACTAGCCGTTACTGCATATAATTAATATGAACAACAGTTACATTACTTGCCGAGTGGTTGGCAGCGAATTGCCGTACGTAGTTCCAACTATTTTCCTGTTTAAATACAACAATACTGATATTTTTACATGTTTGTTGCAATGGGAGTTTACAACAAGAGTTTATTGGTTTGTGGACATACGCCATTGCTCATGTTTGTTGACCGAACTAGTATTGAAAGACAAATGACAAAATAAAAAAAAAAAGCACCGAAAACGTAAGAAAAAATAATCCCGGAGGAATTTCATCAGATTTTTTGTTTTATTTATATATCTCGTCAAGTATTCTAAAGATAGAATTCAGTCCAAAATTTGACAACACCCGGACACAATAGACAGACACAAAGAAACATCAGATTCCCAATATGAGAAAATATGAGAAAATATAAAAAAAATAGTGGACAGTGTATAACAAATAAAAAACAAGAGACAGCACAACACATGTTAAAAGCAACGAGAAAAAATTTCGTTCAATACAAGTTTGGTCAACAAAACATGAGCAATAGCTAGAGACACTGGAAAGTCGCGGGAATAGTTGACTGTTTCCTAGGTTCCAACATGCTGTATATAACACTGAATGTTCCGTATCAACATTGGCTTATGATTTATTTGTAGCATTGTTTCTCTGTACAACAGGCCCAGTTAGAACTGCACAGCTTGGACACACAGCATGTGCGATTTGTCCCAATACTGTACACATGTTACGTTTAATATAATATAGTTTATTGGAGACTATCTTAAACATTTTCGCGATTTTCCAGTGTCTCTAGCAATAGCGTATGTCCACAAACCAATAAATTCTAACAACAATACTGTAATAAAATCATCTGAAATCAACATAAATGTGTTTTATATAACTAACAATTTTTTTCAAACTGTACAGATTCCTACTGACTGCACAATACATATTACACTCGCAAACATGAAGTGACGTGTCCAGAAAGGTTAGATATTTCCCGTCGTTAACTGTTATGCGTGGAAAGATACTAATTGCTTGGAAATAGAACTTTAGCAGGGCTTTCTTGGATGCTCGCTTTATACCGAACTGGCCATAACACTGCAACTTCGCGACAAACTTATCTGAAGAAACCTTCGTCGAGTCTTACGTCAGTGAAGTCCTTGTATCATCCAGTTTGATGTGATATCTTGTTTATGTCTCAGTACTTGTCTGTACTGTGTTTATCTCTGTTGCGGCCGAGTTATCACGGGCAATAATCCTGTTGTTTAAAACAAAAATTTTATTGCTAATAAATATTTAATTTCAATTTTTGAAGTAACTTTATATATATGGCCTAAATTGTACAGGAATTAGATAATATAAAAGCTTAAGGCCAGGTGCCTATCTATGCTGGTTTTGCGAGTTTAATTTTTTAACCCTGGAAGGGATCGTAAACCGCAAAAGCGTTACATAGAAACATTGGAATGTGTTTGTGCTACGAAGACTAATTTTTAAAATATGACTTTCTAATATTTCGGTTAGTTATCGACATAGTTAAATTTTCTTAAAGCGGATATTTAGCCAATATGAAAAAAAAAAAATCTTATGTTTGAAAATATAAGGTTGAATAGTATGAGCAACAATTTGCAACATTTCAATATAACGCTTTTACGATATCTGCTGCCATTCTGAATTTAAAAAATAAAACTTACTAAAATTCCATAAATAGAGACCCGTTGTTTTGAAATATGTGTTGTAAAAATTGTAATAAATAATAAAACAGGGAAGGGTTTAATTGTGTCGTTCAGGGATCCACGGTGGCTGAGTGGTCAGACCAGCCTCCCACCAAGGCTATTCGGTCCCTGGCAGGGTCGTCGATCCTCGGACTTGAGCAAGTGGGACTCGTGCAGGATGATGTCGCTGGTCGGCGGGTTTTGTCAGGATACCCCCGCTTCTCTCCACTGCAGGGCCTTACGCCGTCATCCTCCGGGACAAGTTAAGTCGTATTCACAATCACACTTAACTTACGTACGAGCACACGCACGCACGTTAAGTATTAGAGATTGGATCCACAACAAAATGTAATCTAAACATGCGCGGAAATTGTTTACGCCATAACAAAATGTCGGTAATAGACTATCGTAATTTATTTTTATACTTCGAAGCGAATTAAATAATTTATGACCACGAGGTAAATTATTCCTCAATATAAATTAATATTTATCTGAGTCTTACATTTGCACATGCTGCATTCACAACCAACACTTAGGGCCGTATGTATAAACGGCTTTCTAATGACAACCAACTGCTATTCCCATAGAGAAAGCATTGGTGAGCAGTTGGTTGTCATTCGAAAGCCGTTTATAGATACGGCCCTTAGCGTGCGTACGAAGTAGAAAGTTGATCAACTCTGTTACGTACGCTACGCGAGGAAGTGAATGCTAGCATGCACACTCGGTGTTTCTACTTTTACACGCCCGTACGCGCGTACGCTAAATGTTGGTTGTGAATTCAGCTATATGGTGGCCGCCTACCCACGCTTCAAATGCGCTGCAGTGTTCGTAAGCATGTTTTTCCCTACGAAAATAGTCCACATGTGCCCATTGTGCCAACGTACGAAAAGAAAACAAACTTCAGACAAGGTCGGAACCTCATTGTTAAGACGCTACGCTTATTACAAACACTGTTTATTAGTCCTCCAACATGGCTAAAAATGGCCTTTTCACACTTCCGTACTTCAAAATGTACTAACCGGATGTACATGAAACTCGGGTTGCGACCTGCACTGAACTTAGTTGTAGACTTTCCACCAATAAAATTATATTGTCACCGCTTAGTGTCCCGTTCGTAGGGAAGCTTGCACGGTAGTTCAGCGCTTGGCTCGTTGAGGCGACGTGGCATTTGATGCGCGCTTCAAGGTCGACCTTACAGCTCCGTCGCGTCGCTTTTGAGCCTCTCACGCGCGGATAGGCGGCCCCCTTAATGTCGACGAGCGTCCAGTTGAAAGTCTGGGTGTGATACCCTGGCCCTTCAGTACACTTCTTGTATCATACGGTAACTTATATGGTGTCGTCCTGAGTTTTTTTGGTTGATTCGTTTAATCTCTCGCTGGTTTTTTTTTTTTTTTTTTTTTTTTTTTTTTTTTTTTTTTTTTTTTTTTTTTTTTTTTTTTTTTTTTTTTTTTTTTTTTTTTTTTTTTTTTTTTTTTTTTTTTTTTTTTTTTTTTTTTTTTTTAATTATTTGTATTTCTTCGTTCTGTACACAGGCAAAAATATTTTGTGGTGTCTACAAAACATTTTTCGGTATTTATCCTGCAAATTTAATGTTTTCTCGCCACAAAAACATTTTGTTGTCACCACTAAAATATTGTGGCAACCACAAAATTATTGTACGGTTACTACAAAATAATATTGCAGGGAAGACTTTCTACAAAAGTTTTATCTAATGTGTACATGACATAATTTCTTGCAGGATTCGTGCAGTATTTATTTGTTTAATTTATATGTTTGTTCTGTCTACACCTAACCTTGGCCAGTTTTCTATGTTTTTTGTTTCATCAGTTTTTTTTTCCTTTCTTAACAACACAATGTAACAATGGCATATGTCCACCATTTAACTTAAAATCACTGCAACTTGATTCAACAGGCGGTCCACACAGAGGGTCTCTGGCTCTGAAGGTGATGTGATGTGATTACTGTAATAATGCAATATTGTGTTTCGTTGGCAATGTGGCGAAGTAAAGGCATTACGCCATCTGTTAGATTTTATCACTTGAGCCACGATTTTGTGCCGGAAAATTTTTTGCTCCATTTGGTTCAATGTCTTAAGTGTACGTCTGCAATTCTGCTAACATGGCCAGTGATTGGATGTTTGGTTCTACTAACAAATCAGAGCTGTATGGTGTCATAGTAGTCTTATTGTGATTGGTGCAGTCAGTGAGAGACGTGCCTGAACAAAGATAATAATGAATACTTGCAGCTCGTTGCAAACACATTTCAATCGTAGGTAAAAAGGCTCCTGTAAGACTATGCTCTCCTGTTATATTGTTTTTTTTTTTTTGCGATAGTTAATTTTTAAGCTTAAACACGAGCAGATATCTCAAATGTTTGGCCGGTTCGTTTAAAATTGTTTTTTGCAGTGACAGATATTTTTTTCCCAGGACAAGAAATGACACCGGTTACGACTAATAAGTAAATCAACCAAAATTTCGTTAAATATATAATTAGCACAACCATAGTATTTACTGCCTTGAAAGAAAAAATTGCCAACATGGTGAAAGCATGTTAAACACATTTTTGATGTCAGCTCTCCCTTAGACTAAAAAATAATTATCGCGAAAACAGTAGCATGGCTTCTAAGACATAAATAAATAAGTAATAACCCTGTGCGACCCTTGTTGTGTTTGAAGTGTAGATGTTACCTCCTGGTGCCTGATGTATGCCGGATACATACGACCTCCCCCTACCCCAGCTTCCCTTCCTGACTGGACCCTTCCTTCCTTCCACGACTCCCTCCCTGGCTGACTGGAGAGCGCGTTGTACCCCTCCCACACCCCTCCAGGGTCTGGCCCCGCCGACAACTGCTGCCCCTACACTCTGTCACCCCTTCCCCTACCACACCTCCCCTCCGTCCACCTTGAACTAGTCCTCGCACCCGCGACACGTCTTGTCTGTTATCTAACCACTGCCGAGATATGTGCGACCTTGGCCGATATCTAGCCTAAATTATGTCGTTCTGAAACAAACGAACATTTGGCTTCATGGTAAAAGCAGTTTTTAGCAAAACGGAAGCAAAAATGTAATTGGGCGGGGGGAGGGGGGACTAGCCAGTGTTTGCCCAAGGGCGACTTTTATCTTAAATGACAGCCCTGTGTGGCGGTGAACAATGTCGACCACAGCCTGTACTATAGCATTGTAAAATATTGCGACATGTGATGTGCACTAACGGTACTTAGCTTAATGTCTCAACAAAAAAGTTGTGAGGATACAATATTAGCATTACTTTAATATTTGAATGCTTTTCAGTCCTGTTATCTAGTATTTTACATGGAAAACAAATTTGTGCAACTCTGCACAGAATAATAGTGATATTATTGATAATTTCGATTGGGATAGTGCTAAATAAATCAGAAATGCACTAGATGCAAGTGGCATGGCGTGGTTCGAAGTGGCAATATCATGTTCCTATACACCTCAATCAATCCGTGTGTGCATATATACATACTTCCAATACGGTGTAGCGAGGAGCAACACAGGTATAGGTCGATCAGAATAAAGTGAACACTTTTGAAAGCCAAGTTACTTTTTCCCTTCCAGATAATTTGTATTCTCCTTGTGATTCTTAGTGCAAACATTTCAGTCTCAGTATTTATCAAAGCGTATAAATTGTATTATACTCAAAATTTAACATCTGAAGTCAAAATAAACAATATTTTTTTTTAAATTGTTATTCCAGATAATGCGTTTTTTTTTCAAAAGTGCTCATTTTGACGCGAACCACCTGTACGGGTTTACACAGCACTTGTGGCGCCCTTTGAAAGGGAGGAGAGAGGCGTCCAAATTATCTGTACGACAAGCCGCTTGTAACCCATAACAAATACCCTAGAGAGTAATACCGGACAGCTCTATGCAAATGCTAAAAGTAAGCTTACGAATAATAACCGAGCGATATGAGGTGAAACTAACACATATTTTGTGTTTATTATTATATATTTATTGTATTTTATTATTTTAGCAGGCTTTTATTGAATTCTTATGTATTTAATCATACCGCACTTTTTTATTTTCTCCATACAACGAAAATATGCTCTCCATAGAGAAATGTTTTCCAGAATTTTATGTTGGCAGCGTACGTCTGAAATCAACGTGCTATATAGCTCGTTGTCTGAAATCAATTAAATGTAAGGTGCTGTTCTCTGATGGTTTGATGTGATAACACAACCGGAGTTCTCGCCAAAGCGCTCAAGCTGTCCAGTATTGGTTTATAATGTATTTGCCCATAATGACGGTTGTCTGTTCTGTCAGAATGCCGGATATGTCTGATGGTAAGTCAAAACGCTTGCGCCGTGTGTCGTCGAAGGTCCAAGCTATTGATTTTTGAGCGAAGCACAGCCAAATTATGTCGAACACCAGTTCGGCCCAGTGAGACTGTGTTTTACCAAGCGCGATGCTTTGTTAACTGCTAATAAACATGTATGGTAAATTTACTATATACTGTGAATGCTAGACGCAGAGTTTTAACTATCGACTTTCTACAATAATTTCTGTTTTCAAATATTTTTGGTAAATGTGGCAATGTTGAGGCACAAAATATATTTGTGATGAATTTTGGAGATCATTATAGTGCTACATTATTATTATTATTATTATTAGTAGTATTATAATTATTATTATTAGTATTATTATTAGTAGTAGTATTATTAGTAGTAGTAGTATTATTAGTAGTAGTATTATTATTAGTGTTATTATTATTATTAGAATAGTGGGTCCCCTGAGCCTAGGTTCGTAAGTTGGGACAATACAATTAGATTTGATGACAGTTACACTGAAAAAACATACATTAACATTATGTTCATTTTAAATTGGATTTGTAATAATTCTTGAAAGTTTACCTATAACTGAATACAGCCGATGTTAAATATTCCTATTCGTAAATTTAAAACAAATACTTATTTACAAAATACGTTGGTAGTTTATTTTAAACCCCATAGTAAATGATAATTTATGTAACACGTTTTTTCTACATTTGACATACTTTATTACGCCTAAGCTGAACGCTATAGGAATGAGGGTTAACATTATTTACTCCCGAGGTCTTCAATTCTCTAACAAAGATTCTGCCATGACAAATTAATTAAAGATTCCATTATCATTTATGCCAAGCAGTTTACCAAGAATAACTTATATCGTATGCTTTGTCGAGCAGAAAATGTTGATAATACAAGCACAACTTTAATAAATGAAAAATGACAAGTACATAAAACAATCTAACACTCCCCCTTAGTATCGTGATAAACAAGTTGCGGGCTTCACATAACTGGGAAGGATATGTACAGATAGTTCACTAGACTACCAACATAGAGGAGGCATGTGTAGTTTCTATAATAAGTGACCCGTGTTTCAAATATGACAAAAATTAAAATGTTTAACGTATTTCTGTTGTTGAAATTCTTCGAAGCATTACTGTACAACAGAGGAAACAAACGGAACTTCTGAGCAGATAAAGGGAGCATATATGATTGATTATTCTCCTGCTGGCCAGAATAAACGTGGTACGTCTGCTGGTCTGAATAACGGAATGTTGTACCACGACAGGTGTTTGTTAGAAGCCAACAATACGCCGCTAATGGCCAACCACTTGTGTGACGAGACGATCCGAAGGACCAGCTGTAGCAATGTATAGCTACTACAATGCGTTGATTGTTCGCTTTACGTAAAAATAGGCCAGCTATTGCATTGTCGATTTGTGTCACAGTCAAATGGGATTAGAGTCTCAAACTCCATCTTAAAGTTTTACAAAACCGAACTGGCATGAATATCTAATTAACGTGGACGGGAAAAAATAATAAATGTGTGCCTGTTCCTCGGTTTAGCAAACACTTTCGGAAGCATTTTATGTCGGAAAAAGTGACTTCTTGTGTCGATCAGGTGATAGTGAAACTGTTAAAATTTTGTATTCTGAACGAGCCCTACTTTTTGCAAATCGTTGGCAACATTGCTGTAGAAACGTCAGCAGGTAACGGACATTTGTTTTAAATGTTGACATATAAAGTACTCTACCCCGCAAAATATAAATAACAAGGTATAGCCCCGTTCACAATTGACATGGCGCAAGTAAAAACATAGCATAAGAAAGTCAATGTCTGTGATACGAACGGTGGCGTTCACAACTAATGCTTGGCATGTCGTCAAAGATGGTCATCTCTGAGTTTTCTACGCCAAGTATTTCATGCCGGCCAATAAGAGTGTGAAACGTCATAAGAGCTGTTGGCGCGAAAATTTTCATCCAGTGACAAATCAGTTTTTTTTTTTCATGTTGATTATTTTCTGATTGGTCAGGAAACTATATTTCGTGGTGATTGTGTACGGACAATTTCGCATGTTATGCTGTGTAAGTTATGTTATTTTTTCATGCCTATCTATTGTGAACGGTGTTTCCGAGTCGAGAAGTGAAAGAAAATTGCTCCTCTCTTGCTGGAAATCAACGTGCCGCATTTATTCGTAGGGGAAAAATAACCAAAAGCGGTTGAAAGGTTTCCTTCTCCCCCAACGCCTGTTCCCCTCATCGAAACGAACCATCCCTCCCCCTCATCCCCCTCTCGAGGCGGTGGAGAACAGTCGTCCATAGATATGGGGAAGAAGAGCAGGAGGGGAGGGGTACACTCGAGACGAGGGGCGACGTCACTCCTCACAGACAACCTGATGAAGCGAGTGAGGGAGAGAGAGGGGAAGGGGTAAAGTATACAGGCAAACACCTGTGCCTCCTACACACGTCGCTGCTAACTTGTAGTTGTTACGTGTCGCAACAAACGCCGCCCACGATGCACACGTAACGTCCCAGAGACAAGAGCTACGTGGGTGCTGGCACACTCACTATGTACTCACCGAGTAATTATAGCAAGGTTAATTCTACTACAGGTTGGAAAGAAAACGTGTTTCTTATGGGAGAGTTTGGCACAGGGAACATTGTGCCGCTAGTTGCTCTGCAATCACTAACGTGTATATTAAAATACGAAACTACAGTAAAATTTAAGTTAGCTAGGCTTGGTAAAGAGAGAAGGCATTTAATTTAACTTTAAAGTGAAATACAAACCAATTTTGGATTTCAAAGTATCAACTTCATGTAACTTGGAATTCACGAAGCTCTGTGATTCGTCAGTTCGCGGAATCAGCGCTAAAGCGACATACATTTTTCCTGTTCCAAATTTTAACATTGGTCTTTCCAACCTGTATTAGACTTATCTGTGATTTTAGGTACTCGCGACTCGTTGCCACGTCATGTAATTCGCGTATACGGACTATATAACTTTTTTTTTTTAATTTCACGCGGTAACTTTTCAAAGCAGAACTTCGTAAGACGTGATCCAGGTTCGTATAGTTACAAACACATTTGTAGCAATAAAATTACTTTTATCGTATGTTGCATGCAATGAATACGTCTATAAAACGCGGCAAATAAATATGTTAAAAAGGCGATATCTGGCATTGTGTCTAACAACACAAAAAAAAATTAAAAAAACGTGGTATGAAAACAACAACGGAAAGGGGGTGTTGATCAAACCTAGGGACAAGAATTCCAAGTATGAAAGACATTGGGAGAAGAGCTGTTCGATATTTTGAATTAAATATCGATTGAGGATACCTGTAAGACGTCGACAAGGTCCGACAGTCGACGATACTAACGATTTTCTTTACGATACCGATGACATCGACTTGTCAAACTAGGCCGTCGACATTTCAAGGTCACCCTTCGACAATTTTGAAATTGGTCCTCGACGTGTTGACTTCTGCTCCTGGCAAATCAAACACGGCGTGACGAACAGCTTTCCAAAACAATGTTGACTAAAAAGGTTGTATGAACTTAGACACATCGACATGTCGCGTAGTCCTAGTTCCACGGTCGTTCCTGGACGGGGGAAGGGGGGGGGGAGTGATTTTGGGAAATCAAACTTCAAACCCCCTCCGAATATCAGTTTCTGCGGGTAAGTACAATATTTTGCGTTGTATACGATATAATTTGTTCCAGAAATATATCAAATTAATTAAATATATTAATAGGGACGTCAAACACAGATAGACAATGAAACATTTCTGCAATACGAGAATCCGAAACCCTCTCCGAAAAGTATTCCTACGCAGGGCCAGATCTACAGATGTTCCAATTAGGGGCAAATATAATCCCCCCCCCCCCCCCCAAAAAAAAATTTGTCCACAATTTTTAAGAACAAAATTAATTCGAACCTGGAGGGTTTGCCGCCCCTTAAGACTGCCGCCCAGGGCCTGTGCCCCCTTTACCCCCCTCCTTTTTATATCCGGCCCTGTTCCTAGGTAGGCCCGTGCCTATTTAGGAGTAAATTGGAAGAAGGTCTATACAACTCAACCTTTCAGTTCGTAAAGGGCCTTTCACACGATCAAATTCTGCTTCAATTTTCAGTCAAATTTATTGAATTCAATTTATTGAACGTCGTGTGACGCCATGTTGACGTCATAACTGCGGTCATTTTGTCTTTCAATTTATTCAATGTCTTGAATTTCGTCAAAGATTTTCGTTTTGAACATGTTTGAAATTTTCTTGAATCAAAATATTTAAAATCAGAATTAGACATTATAAATTAAATTAACATAATATTTAAGTTCTATAAGCGAATTGCACAATTTTAAAAATATATGCATCAACAATTTATTTTTGTTATTACATACTAAAATAATGAAAAATTTTGTGTGTTGGTTTAACTAAATATTTTTGTGTTGTGCACTGTATGTAGATATTTGTAAAATAGCTACATTATTTATTTTGTGCATCATTTGTTTCCAAATCGTGTGATAACTTTTCAAGTGATCCTTTAAATTTTTAGTGAATCAAATTTCTTGAACCGTTGTGCTATTCAGTAACTTGAATTGAAGAAATTGAATTCAATAAATATTTGATCGTGTGAAAGGGTCTTAACCATTAGACGCCGGGAACACTAACCCTTCCCCACTCCCCAATCCCTCCCGCTAACAACCTGGGTCGAGGTCGAACTTGCGACCTCTCGAATATGAGTCGAACATGCCATCCGCGTGACTATACAAGGTCAGTTTATACGCTGAAGCAGTGGTACATAAACTAGCAGTATCAGCTCCCCCCTCCCTCCTCTACCCAAATTGTATACCAGTAGCTGGTGTTGTATTTCCTTGTTTGGTCAGGACTGGTTGTAATGACCTACTTCGTATGTTGTGTGTGGAGGTTATGTTGGTAGCCATTCATGGGCTGGGACGTGTATGTCCGGTATGACACACGGTGCAACACGCTGAGCTGGAGTTAAAGCAGGTGTTTAAAAAACGACTGCAGTCTGGGGAAATTCCAACCTGATTCATCAAACAGATACAGATAGTTTCGTTTGATTGTACGCCATACTTTACCCAAATAAAATTACATTACGGGGTCAACGCTTAATGCTTAGGTACCTGTACAATTCTCGTTATTATTAAGTGCGACATTATTACAGACAGGAAATTTCACGAAAAGATTTTTGCAGCACTTTGTTCCAGTGTCTTGCGTGCGCACCTGCATCTCGGCTTTGTGGTCAGTGATCGGATGCTGTAACATACAACGTCTGGAGGTTAAACCCGCAAATCACAGATGTGTTGTGTGGCAGTTACCCGTGTACTGATTGACACAGTCAAATGAATAACAACTCTGCACAAAAACACTGCAAATAGCCCTGATGTTGAGCTGCAGGTGTGCACGTAAGGCACTGATCCAAAGTGGGGCAAAAATCTATTCACCGAAAATTCCCGTCTCTAGACATTATAATCCAGTGACCTGTACATACCATTGAACAACCTGTAGTTACACTGGCCACAAGCCGGCCTCCATTACGTCACAGACTAGATAGTAATACAGACGTGAAATGACGTGTCGGCTTATTTGATACGGGAGAACTTCTCCGCTTATTGGATGCCCGAGGTTGTTGATACCAGCCTCGTGTATGTTTGGTTCCTGCGTGTTACTGCAGGTTTCCTATTAGCCTGGCAGCCGGCTAGCAGGACAGCCACCTTACACTGATTGGCGGTAATAATTTCCGCCATCTTGCTGACCAGGGAAGCCATTTTGCTGGTGTGTGTGTGTGTGACTGAGTATTCTTAAATATTCTGTGGTAGCGTGGTCGCCGGCCTGGTGCGAGAGGTCCTAGGTTAGAATCCCAGCACAGGCACGGGTGTTTGTGTTAGGTTTATATAAGCCGTCCCTTACTAATAAAACCGACATAAACCTGGGGACGTAAATAAACCATCTGAAATGAAAACAAACACTGGGCACGATCCTCTATACGATATTATTAGATACACTGGAGATTCGCTGGATAAGTTGAATGTTTGCTAGATTCCAACGTGCTTTGTGTTTCACAACGGTATTGGCTATTGTTTATTTGAAGTACTGTTTCTCTCTTTAGCAGGTCCAGTTCGAACCGTACAGCTTCAACACAGAGCGTGAGTGATTTGTTTGAAAACTGTTCTCAACTGTCACAAATTGCAGCATCCAATAACAGCAGGCTGAATATACTACAGTTTATTGGAGATTATGTTGACTGTAGATATTTTCGCGATTTTACAGCAGTCTCTAATTATCATACATAGATATGATGGTACACCGCGAAAATGTTTTGTGACGACATACCCTTGAAAACGCTGTAAGAACATATAGTTTCAGTTGCAACACGTACGATTGGGTTATACGCGCCTGATACACCGCAGCAATAACATTTACCAAATATTACAATAGAGGGATTCTTATTGGCTCAGTCAGGGTAACAGCTACGCGTACAAGCGAAAGCCAGTAATCTATTCATAAGCTGAACGTACGTTGAAAATACAGCAAACAGTCAAATTTTCCCACAGTAAACCATGATCTCTAACCATTGGTCGTAAAGTTCTTCAGGCGCACTCACATCCTGCCGGCCAGCAACACAAGTCAGTAGAACAGGAAATGTTCGACAAAACATTTTTGCATCGCTTTGTTTCAGTGGCTCGTGCACATCAGCAGCTCTATTTTATAGTTATCGACTGTGCAGAATATATTTTAATTTGACTGAGCCAATCAGAACAATGTTAAGGGCATGAGCCATCACTAGGGCCACGATTTTGTCGCGAAAATATTTTTACCCCACTTTGTTTCAGTGTATCTCGTGCACATCTACAATTATGCTTCATGGTTATTGGCAGCGTGTCTCTTTGTTCAGACACGTTTCTTATTTGACTGCGCCAATCAGAATAAGATTATTGTGGATCCGTACGTCAGTAATTTGCCAGGGCCAGGGGCGTCATTTGGGGCTACAGGGGGGGGGGGCAAATGGATTTGGAATTTTTGTGTATAAATATATTTTTTGTATTTTTAAATGTAAATAATGCTAACTTACGGACATTAAACTGAAGTTTTATTATTAAAGTATCTAATTTATACATGCTTAATTAATAAAAAAGATGCAACAAGGTCACTGTCGTCAGAAAACAAAGTCTTGGCCCCCCCCCCTGGAAAAACCTGAAATGACGCCCCTGGCCAGGGCAAGTGACATTAAAAGCATCAAATTACAGACGATGTAGCAGAGCTGCAGGTGTGTACATGACGCTTTGAAAACAAAGGTTGCAAAAATCTTTTAGCCATAAAATCGTGGCTCTAGCAATAATTTCTACTGTTTTACGATAACTATTTTTAAAATCATAAACGAGAGCAGATATCGAAAAACTGTTACACTGTTTTATTAATAATATTATATACGACGTTAACTATTTTTTCAAGGCAAAATTCATAATGGTTCCTGTTAATTATGCAATTAAAGAAATTCCCATTAATGAACTGATTAGCCAAATCCATAAAAATTTCTGTGTAGGAAAAACTAGACTTAATAGTAAAAAAAAAAAAAAAATCCCAACAATTCGTAAAACAGTAGAAATGATGGATCATGGCCTTGCAACTTGCGCGACTTCACACGCGCGTGTGTAATTTGCGGATAGAAACAAGTATCGATAGAAACCAAAGTCGCTGGGAGTTAAAGCATCCAATCACCGACCACAAAGCAGATCTGTAGGTGTGCACGTAAGACACTGAAACAAAGTATTGCCGAAATATTTTTGCGGAAACTACATTTGATCCCTGGCATATAGTAATTTAGAGTCCAGTCTGCTATTTGATAATAATGCAAACGAGTTTCGCATGTCTCTGTAATGCCGCATAAATACAGACATGAAAAATTCGTGTTTTCTTATAGGCGCAAGCTAGAGTTCCAGCAACTATAGGTTGATTTACTCGATACTTCCTGTAAGTAGTTGAGCCAATAATAAAACTGTAGTTGAATACAGGCACATTTCACTGTCAGCGAGCAGATAATAAACAACTACTGTCTGCACGATTTCACAAATACTCTTGGAGGTAGCCTATGTCAGAGTACCCGCGAATTTTTCCGTCTCTACCCATAAATAGAGACGGTGAAATTTCGCGAATTCAATGACCTGCATGTTAAAAACAGATATCCTATGCATACTCAAACCCTGTCATTCGTTCATTGTCTACTGTTCCACTGAGTAGCAGCTAGTGAAAAATATTCGGAGCTTGAGTATACATATGATATTTTATTCTTACATGCAGGTCATTGAACTAGCGAAATGTCACCTTCTTTACCCATAAATAGAGACGTGAAAATACGTGGGTTCTCTGACATGTAGCTAGCCACCAAGAATGTACGTATTCTCAAGTAGACGGCATCTTTTCATCGGCTGCTCGCTGACATAGTGAGATGGGCCTGTATTTAACTGATTATATATTATTGGCTCAGGGCCTTCCGGGAGGTGTCAGATCAAATAAGGGCCAGTCAAGTAACACGGTATGACAGTTGTTTGAATGCTGGCTTGTGCCCAAATTAAAATGCGAATTTTTCAGGTCCATACCCTTAAAACACTGCTACGAAATCTCTGCACGCCAGTTTTGTTTACTGCGCATTAAGACTTTATTGTTCTCGAAATGAGTACCAGTGTAACCCGTGTAGCTTACATTATACACAGCGTCTCGAAGTACAGCATCATTAGACACACTGGAAAATCGCGAAAATATTTAACATAGTCTCCAATAAACTGTAGTATCTCAATCGTTACACGTGTGAACAGTTTTCTGGCAAATTGCACACGTTCTGTGTTACAACTGTTCAGTTCTAATTGGGTCTGTTGAAGAGGGACACGGTACTGCACACAAACGATAGCCAATATAAGTGCAAAACCTTCAGTGTTATACATAGTATGTTGGTGCCTAGCAAACAAGCAAACTTTTCCCGCGATTTACCAGTGTCTCTAAGCATCATGCGAGGTCTTGGGCGATGAGGAAGGGTGATGCAGGGTGGGGGGGGGGGGTTAGGTGGTTATGGAACATCAGCATAATTCGAGAGAAAATCCGCCAATTAATGACGACCACGTCCCCCCATGTTTCCAACATGTGACAATTGGGATTGAAGCTCGTATCCAAGGTGAGAGGCGAGTGATATAACCACTACATTGCTGCGGTCATTACAGACGGAACTATTGGCGTAGACCAGGAATGAGAAATCAATCGGCCATGGCCCATAGTTAGGAATCATCCTAGAATTCGCCTGCACGGACTTCGTAACACCATGGAAAACTGGAAACAAAATGGTCGAACCGGAAATTGAACCCGTGTCCTCTAGAAAAAAAGTTCGGTGTAATACTATTGGTAGAGACACTGGAAAATCGCGGAAAAAAATAGACTATTTGCTAGGTTCCAACATGCTGTATATAGCACTGAATGTTTTGTATCAACATTGGCTATGGTTTGTGTGAAGCATTGTTTCTCTCTTCAACAGGCCCAGTTAAAACTGCACAGCTTGGACACACAGCGTGTGTGATTTGTCCCAAAACTGTTCACACGTGTCACGGTTAATATAATACAGTTTATTGGAGACTATTTTTAACATTTTCGCGATTTCCAGTGTGTCTAACTATTGGGCTACCTCGCTCGGTGATTGTATTTGAGTAAGCTAAATTAAATAAGTAAAAGGAAAAAATTAATTGCAGATTATCACATAGATCTAATAAAAAAACTTTAAAAAAAATAAGTAAAAACAAATTAGTTTGGTACGTAGTCCAAGTCCGTGGACCCTGGTTTAGATGTGTGTAAAAGATAAAGCATTCGTCGACATCTTGAGTTTACTTAATTGTTGTTATAATTTTTTCTAGTTTAATATTATACATTTTATAGTGATAGGGCGTAGAATATGAGTTGCCAGAGTGTCGAAATGTTACATTAATTAAATTGTTTCGTTCAATTATATGTCAAATTAAATCTATTCAGTTTTTGCAAGCGCTCTAGCCAAACGAATGAAATATTTTTTATATTATTATATTTATGTTTAATCTATGCACCAATGCACAGATCCAGCCAAGAGTTTTAAGGGGGTAGAGGAGGCCCAGTGGCATAACAAGCTCTCCAATTTAGGGAGGAGCAGGTAATTTGGCCCCCTCTTATTTTTGCAGGTAGGAATTTGAACTCGCTCGCTGGATATTTGCACAATCTGCTGTAAACAAACACAAAACTGTTGCCTGCGGCATTGCAGCTAACACAAAAATTTGAAATGTTGCTGAAGGTTGTATTGAATTTCACTACAGTTTGTTACACGAATTGTATGATAAAGTACAAAAGAAATAATTATAATTAGAGGGTTTTACGACTCTTTAACAACAAAGGTCTTTAGAGCCGAAATAACAAAAATAATGAAAAGTTGCAATAAAGTTAGCCTATATGCACATATTATTTTAATAAACTAATTTGTTTTTGTTTAGTTATATTAAGGATCAATCACTTTCGAAATAATTTGTCAGCGGGATTCCACCGAACAAATGGAATAACAACACAAGACACCTATGTTCAACATTTGGGCAACCATTTACTATTGTTTTCGGCGCCCTTTCTAACAATTAAGAGGAGTCCTTCGCGGTGTCAAATTTCCACCTTTGACGCGTGGTAACAATGTAGTGATAAGAGCCAGTGTCCCACGCTTGACGAGGAGCATATCGCCTCTATTCGCCGCGCGCCAAACTGGCGTGCAAGATTTTCCTTCTAGTCTTTTTACTATGTGACTTTAAGCGGTGGCCCCAATATTTTATTTTTGAATAGTTTGAAGTAAAGACCAACGCGTGCCTCTCGTTTTGCACTTTACGAATTTAGGTCATATTTTCGGAGTTACAACAGTCTAAAAAACCCGTTTTTAGCCATTTTGAGAGGTCCTAATATCATGTTTCTAACAACTGTGCTGCATTTTTGAAAAAATAGAAGCATTGTTTCAAGTGTGTGTTCTTTTCGTAGGTAAACATAATATGAATAAGTTGAGCGGTTTCGCGTAAAAATGTATGCGCGTGACACGCTGCAACGCCGTCCATGCGCCAGTCGAGGACTCCTCTTAAGGAAGGGGGGGTGCATACCCTGCCCCCTCCCCGCCCCCAACCCAGTTACACCACAGGGAATGCCTGTTTCAAAATGAACTTTTGTGTAGGCCTACACGCTGTCTAACCTAGGCTTTTCGTTCTGATTGTAAATTTCACTTTTTAAGATGCTTTGAGAGAAAAGCAGGAGGAGGCGGTTCGTCAATATCGTCCCTCCCCCGTTTTCCTTTTGTTCCAACTCTCTATGTACAAAAAAATTAATCAAAAACAAAAGTTTTGTACAAAATATATGAACATATCCTAGATGTGGACGAATGTTTTGACTTTAGAAATTGTTCTGTATGGTAGGTCAACAGGGATGTAAGTATTAAATGGGAAAGCAGAAATAAATGTCAAACTCTTAAACTTATTCCCAAAACGTGTACGTACAATAATAGTAAACACTAAAATATGTGCTTATATGTTTTGAAAATAAGGCACGCTTATAAAAACTATGTTTTTTGCCCCCCTGAGCAGTGGCGGCTCTGGGGTTGTTGCCAGGGAGGGCACAAGTTGCAAAGAAGTGTATAGATTTATATTTGACGTTGCAGCCACTGACACGCTGGTATAGGTGCCGCATATTACTGACTGGTCACAACACAATAAGTAGCCAGTACATGTTGCATGGTCTATGGTATACAGCGGCGTGTTCACACAAGTGTACAGTTCTCTGCAACTTGAGCCCTCCCTGCCAACAACCCTCGAGCCGCCACTGCCTCTGAGATTGGTTTAATCCTAAGACTGCTGTAACCCTACAAATACATCCCGGATTCGTAGGGACAGGGATTTATGGTGAAAAGATTTTTCCACACTTCGTTTCAGTGCCTTATGCAAACACCTGCAGCTGAACTTCGCGGTTATTGGCAGAGTTGTTTTGTGCAGATATGTTATTTATTTGACTGTACCAATCAGTATACTGATAAGTGCGACACATCACGTCTGTGATTTGTGGGTTTAACCCACATGCTGGGTGTTACGTCTTCCAATCACCGACCACATAACAGAGCTGCAGGTGCGCACGTAAGGAACTGAAACAAAGTGATGCAAAAATATTTTCGCGAAATTTCCTATATCTACGGATTCGTAAGACACAAATCTAGAAGCCTAGGTTGGCCTTTGCTACATACTATTTCAATTCAATGTGTAGGGTCCTCGCTTGAAACTCTACAGAGAAAAGATCAGAACGGGAACAATGTGCGCCAGTTTAGCGAGCCGCGCGTACATGCGATAAGGTTATCGCCGAGTGTGGCAATATGAGCCTTATCGCTGCCCTGTTTTCATGCCCACAACTCAGAAAATTACATCCGGTACACATAGGGGTATTAAGACGGCATATGCTTAGTATTTAGGGACATGAAATTTTCTCGAAAATAGTTCAGCCCCACTTTGTTTCAATGTCCCAGATGCACATCTGTAGTTATGCTTGGTGGTTGTAGAATGTGTCTTTGTGACGTCACGTCTCTTATTTGACACAGCCAATCACATATACGGTTGCTGAAACACCACACGTACTTGGTCTGTGAGTAGAACCTCAAGACATTTATTAACTAATTTATTTATTTATTAGTCTTAATTTTATGTGGCAAATTTAAGGCAAAATCACCTTGTCTTATACTTAATCACAGTATACATAATAAGAAAGCATTTCCCAATGTTACAGGAGAAGAAAAGGAAATATTGAATTCACATAGCTAAATTAATTAATAACATTGCAGCATTAAAGTTCAAAATTTTTAAAAGAAAGAAGAACAAATTTAAATTACAATACAATAAAAGAAACAAATAAATAAATTAAATCATTAACTATCACATTCACTCACACATTCATACATAGACATATTCACACATAGACACGTGTGTGTCTAAAGGTCCAATAACTAGGGCTAAAAATATTTCGCGAGTTCAACGGACAACATGCTAGAATCCATTATCCTGCATATACCGAAGACCTACCATTTGTCTATTACCTGCTACTCATTCAGACAACAGACAATGAACGAATAGACGGGGCTTGAGAATGTATAGGACATTGGATTCTAGCACGCAGGTCATTGAACTCGCGAATTTTTCCTAGCCCTACCAATCACTGACTATGAGGCAGAACTACAGATGTGAACGCAAACCACTGACAACAAACTGCGGTAAAATTCTTTTCGCGAAAAGTTCACGGCCTTATTAATATTTTATATGAAATTTCAAATGTACCGTATTGTATATCTGGTTCGTAAACACACGGCACAACTCGTGCAGCAGCGCACGACTGAGCTTGTATAGGAATACGTCAATTAACACAGTTTGAACTTAATGAACGGAGGATGTTGACTCATTCACAACTCTGCTGTTCTAGCTACAGACCGTGTAAGCTCAAATGTCAACCGTCTGAGATCGCTGTAATTGATTTATTTTTTTAACGGTTCGACAAGTGTGTGTGTGATTTTATAACTGCACTTTATTCAGTGTTGTTCAAAGAACGGTCGAACTTATTTAAAACAGCAATCATGGGACAGTAACAAGCGAAGGTCTATCTACGAATTGCCATGTTGAATGGCTACGTTAAGAGAGCGCGGTAAATAAATAAACGCTGAAAACATACATTGATTTATACGTTGTTTCGAAGCCAATATGAATAAAATACTCAATAACAATCCTAGATAAAGGTATTTGCCAATTTTGAGTAAATATTTATCCATAATTACTAATTCGTTACACGTTATCTCTTGCGCTGCAGTTAAATGCACGTGGTTCCGGCGTCAGATATTGTGCCTCAGAAGTTCGTAACACTGAGAAAAATTTTGTTTTAAACGTAGGCTATGATTGCCATTGGTTAATGTTCGCAAATTTGCTTCAAGAAATCTACAATTATAGATTAATGCTTTTAGCGTTGAATTATGTACCACGCCTTCTTAAGGGTGCTGCTTACGTCAGAGTCACGGCAGGAGCAAGAATTGGATTTTACATATTGAATTATTGACTTTTTTTTATTAATCTCTATGCCGCGCACATCGCTAAAGGATCTTTCCGGGCGTTTTTTCAATGCCCTGAAAACTGTTGCAAAAAAAAGCATTTTTACTCACTCAAAACACTCTTAAACGACTATTCACAATTCTTTCCCTGTAATTTTATTAATTTAGCAGTATTTTCCACTGCAAAACTTAAGAGGACGTGGTACATAATTCAACTCTAAAAGCATCAATCTGTAACTGTAGGTTTCTTGAAGCCAATTTGCGAAAATTATACAATAGCAATCCTAGACAATAGTTTTAGCCAACGTTTTAAACAAAATTGCTTCCAGTGTTACGAACTTCTGAGGCACAATCTCTGACGCCGGAACCTCGCGTATTTAACTGCGGCGCAAGAGATCACCCGTAACGAATGAGTAATTCTGGATAAATATTAACCCATAAAGTTGGCATAAATACCAATATCTTGGATTTCATTGAGTATTTTATCCATATCGACTTCGAAAAAAGCGTAGACACCAATCTATGTTTTCGGCGTTTATTCATCTACCACGCACTCCTAACACAGTTCGGTTACTGACCAGGAAGTAACGCTGCAGATGTGCTTACATGGAATTAAAACACGTTGGCTGAAAACTATGTTCGAGGAAACTACCGTTCCATACGTAGTATTTCCGGTTTAAATATACACTAACTTCATAAACATATGTTTTAATTCTGGTCAAAGTAGCTCCGGTTGCAAAAATTCCTTCGAACTCGAACTAACCCATTGGCAAGCGTGGCTTATCACGAAGGGCTGCCTGTGCGACGTAGGTCTCTCTAGCACGCAGTCTTAGCCAAGCCCGGCAATGACGTAATGGCTTTTTTTTCTCCCTCCCTGTCTTTTTATTTGCGTCCTTCCTCTTCTGCTGGACCGAGTGGCAGGAAGGAAGGGGAGGGTGCCAGGGAAAAGTGTTGGGCGCAGCCCCTGGCGCCGTCAGTTTCTTGGGTGCACTCGCGAGGAGCAGTAGGGCCAACTGCCAAATACCGCTACGTAGCGAAGAGTCAACATGGCGGTAAGCTGTCGTTCGTCAACTGTCTCTGGAGCCCACTGTCGCGTTCTATTTGACTTTATACTCTCTCTCATATATCTTATGTACAATTTGGTAGCTATTTATGGGCAATGACTAGAGATAGGAAGTTTCCCGAAAATATTTTCGCAGCGCTTTGTATCAGTGCCTTACGTGCGCACCTGCATCTCGGCTTTGTGGTCAGTGATTGGATGTCGTAACACCCAGCGTCTGGTGGTTAAGGGCGCGGGATACCGCAATTTTCATCCCCAATTTTTTTTAATTTTTTTATTTATAACAAATAATTTTTTTTCTTATTTTAGACACAAAATGTAACTAAATTTGGCTCTTATGACATTTTTATCTCTCATTTTCGCGTAATGGCTTGTTAAAGTCATATTTTGCATGTTTCCGTTTTAACGACTGCACTTAAACCAACTGATATATCAAACTAAAAAAAAAATCACAGTGGATAAAGACATTGCAGGCTACAACGACATGCTCATAAAAATAAAAAAATTATTGAATTTTTAAAATTTTTATTTTCAGTTTCAGCATTTTTTTTTTAATTCAAATAATTTCTATTCTTTAATTTTATGAGCATGTCGTTGTAGCCTGCAATGTCTTTATCCACTGTGATTTTTTTGAGTTTGGTATATCAGTCGGTTTTAGTGTAGTCGTTAAAACGGAAACATGCAAAATATGACTTCAACAAGCCATTACGCGAAAACTATGAGAGATAAAAAAATTTCATAAGAGCCAAACTTAGTCACATTTTGTGTCTAAAATAAGAAAAAAATTTGGTACAAATAAAAAATAAAATAATGATGATGAAAATTGCGGTAGATCGCGCCCTTAAACCTGCAAATCACAAACGTGATGTGTCACAGTTATCCATGTACTGATTGGCACAATCAAATGAATAACGACTCTGCACAAAAACACTCT
Organism: Medauroidea extradentata; assembly: GCA_003012365.1. NCBI lineage: Eukaryota > Metazoa > Arthropoda > Insecta > Phasmatodea > Phasmatidae > Medauroidea > Medauroidea extradentata. The sequence goes on along the minus strand of PNEQ01130565.1, from coordinate 2,483 downwards.
GTCAATAATCATGAAGTTGAGCTGCAGGTGCGCACGTAAGACACTGAAACAAAGTGGGGCAAACATTTTTTCACCAAAAATTTCCGTCCCTAGCAATAACTGTCGTCGCACATTACAAGTCAAAATTTACGGTGCAAATGGGGATCTGAATTCCAAACCATGCTGACTCCAAAATTTAAGAATTGGCGAAAATATATATTTTCTTTACCGTGTGTATTTATTCCTATCTGAAATATGATACTAACCGGTGTAAAAATATTGTGTTTTAATTAGTAACATATAAAAAATAGCTATAAATGCGCACGAAAAATATATTACTTTTTATTACTATTTCATACATATAGGAGTTAGCATGGTTTCGAATTCAGGTCCCGAAATGGTTAAGTGGCTATGTCACGTTAATTTTAGAACTAAAAATGTCGACTGACACTGCATAAAACATCAACTGTTAAGAAGTAGTTGTCCTCAGAACTGTCCAATTTAACTCGTGTTTATCAAAACATAAAGCGAAATCAATTTTCTCTGTATTTTCTCTTTTTTTTTTTTTAAACATAAGCAATGCTTGATATATTGCTCCAGATATCAGGAAATTTCGGCGGATCATTTGAGGAATTTTTATGTATGTATATACGGAACTCTTGTAAATGTTAAGATAGTTTCATGATTAGTAGAGAAGGTGATTTATCGCGAGAATGTTTTCTGCCAGCGTATTCTGCAAATCAGAGTATCGTCCTGCGTCATGTATTGTTGGCCGACGATTGTGTAGCACAGTCTAGTTGTTTACAGACGAATCACAGACGTCCAGAAGTAGTGTACCAGAGTTATCATTGGCCCAGTCAAATAGGGACTCGCCAGTAACGAAATAAAAGCGTAAGAAATGAATACATTACATTGAAGCCTAGCAAACAGTCAACTTTTCCCGCGATAAATCACCTTCTCTAATGATTAGGTTAGTGTTTCTGGAACACGTCGTTCATGGTGTCTGAACCAATGGCAAACCTACATGAAGATGTTGCTGCGTTACGATGTACAACTGTACACTGACTGTAGCGGCAGCCAATCAACAAGTAGTTGAGTGTATACACTAGTCCAGCCTGTTGGTTGTTGAACCCGCGAAGTATCCGGGACGCTAACATTTTTAGTTATACTAGCAACGAATCGTAAAAAGAGTTAAATGTCTTGTGACGCTTGAATTAGAGGCACGTGATTCCACAATGTATCTGTGAGACGAATGTGTTTCACGTCCACTCATCGTATCTGATTTTTGGTGGACAGAATTGTTAGTGGGTGTTTTTAACTGTTTGTGTTTGGTGGTTTTATTAGTTTCCACAACGGAGCGGAGAATTTGTGCTAAATGTCTATACTATAGTAATGTGTGTAGTTGTATCCTAGTTTACGCCCTGCAGGACTATGAGCATGAGACCAGGTGCCTTGCCTACTGGTCGATTGAGAAAGTAGGTCAGCTTCCAAAGAACGAAACCCGGAAGGCTGGAATATGCATAGGGCTGTGGAATCTAGCCTATATCTCATTAAACCAGCAAAATTTCCCTGATATTGCTGATAATGCATGTTAAACTATACAATGCTCCTTCTGAAATTATAAAGTAATGTTACAGATCGAAATATGAAGAAAGTAATTCATTTTTAATAAGTCATGTATATGGCAAAGTATTCTTTAACTTGAACGAATGAAAGAGGGAGAGAGAAAGAGGAGAGAGAGAGAGATGTTATTAATAGAAGAGGAACGTAAATAAAAGTGTAGTTTTTGTAACACCAGGAAGCAGTCGTTTATTTCTAGAAGCGTCTCATGAGAGCGATTTGTCGCCTGATCATTTATCTCTGTGACATCTCCTGGCACAGCGGGCGACTTGAATACTTCACCTCCTGAGGTGTGGTGTCATGGTACTCTGCTGCCAACACAACAGCGCCGACTGCATGAAACAAGACGAGAGATTTCGCCAGTTATTCTGTTACTGCACTGACTGCACGAAACAAGACGAGATTTTTTTTCCAGTTATTCTGTTACTGGACTGAATGCACGAAACAAGACGAGAGTGTTTGTCAGTTATTCTGTTACTGCACTGACTGCACGAAACAAGACGAGAGATTTCGCCAGTTATTCTGTTACTGGACTGAATGCACGAAACAAGACGAGAGATTTCGCCAGTTATTCTGTTACTGCACTGAATGCACGAAACAAAACGAGAGTTTTTGTCAGTTATTCTGTTACTGGACTAAATGCACGAAACAAGACGAGAGTGTTTGTCAGTTATTCTGTTACTGTACTGACTGCACGAAACAAGACGAGAGTTTTTGTCAGTTATTCTGTTACTGGACTGAATGCACGAAACAAGACGAGAGTGTTTGTCAGTTATTCTGTTACTGCACTGACTGCACAAAACAAGACGAGAGATTTCGCCAGTTATTCTGTTACTGGACTGAATGCACGAAACAAAACGAGAGTTTTTGTCAGTTATATTGTT